>JAHWFP010053236.1:76233-98015 GCA_023313725.1 Lithobius niger | reverse complement strand
GACCGGCTACTACTAATTCATGATTGGGAAAACACCCGGCTACAATTTGACCCCGGATACTACTAATTCATGATTGGCCGGGAAAACATCGGCTACAATTAGAGACCGGCTACTACTAATTCATCATTGGGAAAACACCCGGCTACAATTAGAGACCGACTACTACTAATTCATGATTGGGAAAACACCCGGCTACAATTAGAGACCAACTACAATTGCGGACCCAGCCATAAAAAGAAGATTTACGGTACATGTGGATTGAGAATGGGAAGATAGCAATGAGGAAAGACGGAAATGATGAATATGTGTTAATGATACGAAATGAAAGTGATCTAATCTAATGGCTAACTCAAATTATTGACTCTGATAATCTTGTTATTGAGCACAGTGACGAGGTAAGAGTTGTGTTAGCAATCAAGGAATGGAATTGGATTTAACCTGGGAGAATGATAAATACAAAATTGTTTGGGTGTATAGACAACCATCTACAACATAACTGAATTAGTAAAAGAACTAAAATAAAAATATAGAAGTCATATGCTGAATTTACTGATGTTATTGTAATGGGAAACGATATACAGATATATTGGTTAAGAAATAATTGAAGAAAACGATACACGACGTTTGAAAGGGATAAATACGAAAACGCTGTTGTTAGTTTAGGTTTTCAAGAGAAGAAATAAAAAATAATAAACTTACAATTTTATGTATCTAGAACATATTTTCATTAGCACTTTTCTAGATAATGTTGTCTTCACCATCCAAGAAACATTGCAGTTCGTCCATTATATATGGAACTATTGATACACACACAAAAAAACTTGAGAAAAATTATGAGAAGCATAATGAAAATAAAATCATCCGTGAACTAAATAGTACGGACACGAACTTTCTAAAAAAAAACATACAGTGCCTTGTTAAAATGTATGACATGATTGAATCGCGGATATACACATCAAATTGTATTAAAACTTGTAAAAATAAAAATAAAACGTCTACCTGGGAAAACATATATTTCAGCAAATACAGTAAAAACATTAAATGAAAAAACAAACTGTATAAAAAGATAAAAATGAATAGCAAAAATGTACACGTAAATTACCGTGAACTCAAATCTTCTGTTACTAAATGTATTAATGAAGATAAACAAAGATATTATCAAAAAATTATCGATAAAGATAAAAACGTTATGTGGAAACAAATAAATGAACTTATAGGCAAAACACATGAAAATATTAATGATGAGTTTATTAAAAATTGTCCACATTGCTCAATGACACAAGTATGTAATGAATTTAATGACGCTTTTGTTAATCGTGCAGCTAATTTGAAATTTAAATATAAAATGAAAAAACCTATTATTTCACAAGAAAATAAAAGGATTAGTCAAACTTGTGTATTGATTTTGAAACAGTAGATGATATTAAACATATTTTTAAAACTTAAAAATAAAAAACTCTCTAGGCACAGATGAACTCTATATTAGACGTATGACATTGGAGAACTCGATTAATTCTATAATACCACTTCAACATTTTATACTAACGACAGAAGCTTGGCCTCTTTATTAAATCATATCAAAAACCAAAACTGGTAAAAGGGGCCGCCAAGTTCCGAATGGTTCGACCCTTCAAAGGAGTGATATCAACACACCAAAACATTCGCCAAGTTGATCGCACCACTTAATAGTTCGAAGCTTAAATGAAAACTAGAACATTGCTCCTTTGGGTAGCAATGTCAAGTTTTCATTTAACCTCCAAAGTATTATTCGGTGCAATTAAGTTGGCAAATGTTTTGGTGTGTTGATATCACTCCTTTGAAGGGCCGAACCATTCGGAACTTGGCAGCCCCTTTTACCAGTTTTGGTTTTTGATATGATATCATTCCTTTTTTTAAAATTGTGTATTGACTCAACTCCACTGCCGTGCAGATGTGTAGTAAAGTGCCACGTCAACAAGAAATTGGTTTTCAACACTATATTTGCTACTACCTTTTGCCTATAGGCCGAACCATTCTCAACTTAAGTCACCTCTTTATAGGATTTTGATTTGGTTTTAATATTGTTGTAATTTGTTTTATTTAGTTAGTTTTGGTGTGTTGATATCACTCCTTTGAAAGGCCGAACCACTCTCAACTTAGCGGCTTCTTTACCAGTTTTTGGCTTTGTTTATTTTGCTTTGTTTTTACACTTGGTTTATTTTTCGTGAATTGGACGTGAATAAATAAATTTCTTTGCAACGTTATTTAGATTTATCGTGATACACTAGTGTGTCTAGGCACGTACGTCAGTATACACGTTCTCATTGTCCTAACTTTGGCGGTCCAATTAGAGACGGTGCCGACAATAGTAAGAATGGTTATAACAATATTTTCGTACTTACGCTCCCTCCCACGCCATCCCCGTTACGCCCCCAGGCTCCAAATCATAAAAGGTACGCAGTTCGTATTGTACTGCACCCATTCGTCCAGTTTCATAGCTGGAAGCCTTCCCGTTATCTCGGAAGCGATGAATAATCGCCCTATGGGATTAAACATGGGGATGAGCGGACTAGCTAGCTGGTTAGCTAGGTAGTCACACATTTGCAACGTTATTGAGGGTCAGATTTTGCATTGAAAGCAGCTTAGCTGGCATTCCTACACGAGTTAATTTTTGTCAGGTGGGTCATTGCTCTCGATTTCAACACAATTTAAGCTTTTGTACCGCATTATTATTTTTCCCCAAGTATCTGAAATGTGCCCAACTATGCTTCAAGATATAAGACACTGACGCTATGGCGTCGCGCTACAATGGTCTAAGAGATTTTTTTTTTTTTTAAAAGAAAACAAAAGTGACCCTAACAATTATTATAGAAGGATTGTATTGTTACCGGCTTTGAATAAAACTGGAGAAAATTGTTTTTGCTATAAAATTCAAAAATTTATTCAGAAATTTTATATTGTATCGGAATATCAAGTGGGTTTCAAGAAAACAAAGATATCATATGAATCACTTAAACTATTGAAAGATAAACTCACTCGGGCCCTAAATGATGGAAACATTGTTAGTGTCATATAGATTTACAAAGGCATTCGATAAAATAAATTGGAAATTACTTATATTAAAAATGGAAAAGTTTGGGCTTAGTGGGACAGTTTTTAATAGTTTATCAAGCTACTTGAAAAATAGGACAAGTATATGGTAAAAACTGAAGACCGGTTAAGTGATAGCCTTGCTTGCGACGACGGGGTTCCCCAGGGATTCGTATTGGGACCTATTTTATTTTTATAGTATATATATCATATTGGTGAACATTGAAAAGGAAAATACAAAAATGTCTAAAAAATTACGACAAGATGATAAAAAAGTTTCAAATCAGTTCGACCACATTACGCACACTGCGTACCCTTTATGATACTTTCATCAGTGAAGAAAAAATCTTGTTTTATGCATATTAATAAAACTTGAAAATAAAACTTGAAAAGTTTTGAAACCCTGAAAAAAGTGCTGCAATGTTGCTATTAAAAAGTGTAATACAGCACAAATGTGGCGAATTGTGGAGGAATTTTCCGTTTTAGATTTTGTTAAAGACCAATGCTAAAGTTTTGTTGAATGAAAATTAAGGAATTTTTTTTATGAAGTTGCGATTGATGTCAAAAATTAATTTTTCTTTTCTTTTTAGGTTGTCTTTCCCAAAACAGATGAACAGCGTCAACGTCTGTCCGAATCTGTCAAGAGCATATTCCTCTTCCGGTCTCTTGATCCAGTAAGCTATTCCTTAAATCGTTACATTTATGTACTGATTCCATACATTAATAACCGTACCGCACCGTACCGTGACAACCCCGAGCCCAGCCGCGTTACGTGCCCCGTTTGATTTCACCCGTCAGTGCTATAGTGCTTGGCCGACAGCATATAACTTTTTTTACACGGATCCCAAGAAAATGATGATTTTCAACTTTCCATATTTTTCCAAATGACGTGCCGCGTTCGCCCTATCGCGCTCGCTGTGGCTAATTACATAGCATCAGAAACCGTACGCTAAAACTTGTCCGTGCAACCAAAACCTGGCCGGCTGAAAACGTGATCCCAATGACGTCTGAGATCCGAAAGACGCCTCGGATCCGGAGGTCCATGTGCAAAACATTCTTTGCGGCCGAGGCATGGTTTAAAGGTACATTCACCCCGGTTGGCTTTCCTGTACGGCTCAATTTTGCAACATTACTACAGACGCGTGTAAATGTTGTAAAGGCATTCTTATTTCTATTTTTCATCCAGTTAGAAACGGTTTTGCTAGAAAACTAGAAAACTAGAAAACAATTTTTACTGCTGTACAAGACGACGGACAGATTTCTGAATGCCGGTATTCGATGATTTGTCTTCGATTCGACAACCCCGAAATGGACGCCATGTTGAATTTTGGAATTCTCGCTGCGAGTAGCTATTTATTCTGCCGTTGTTTGATCACTGCTAAAAGCTGTTTTTTTTTTTTTCAGCGAGAATAGCAAATTTTGGAAACAGCGTGAAACGGCAACAATGTTGTAGCAATGTTTAAAATGACTGTTGCACTTTGTTCTTTATCCGTGTTGTTATTTATAATACATTTAATTTGTTGCCTATTACCGCATTCATTTAACAGAAACTGGAAAATAATCGTAAATAAATAACAGTTGCCTAGCAAATAGCGTTCCGCAAGCGAGAAGGTCTCGTTGTGTAAACGCGTCCTTACGGTGATGTCAATACGTTTGTATGTAAATGAAAACTAATGTGTGTAGGGGGATAAACTTAACATATAGAGTAGATTTTTTTTCCTTGCACGCTAGGTACAGTTGTAATAGTTAGTTGACAACTTGCTACAGTCTGTTTCACGTTATGTTTTCAGAAAACTGACTGTATGACGCCACGTTTTTTTCCACTATACGAGTGCAAAAAATCCGTAAACATCCCATTCGTAGACTCTAACAGTAACTGTGAATAATCTACAAGTGAGATATCCACATGTTTTTGCACTCTTTGTGCAAGGAAACGAGTCGTCATCCAGTCAGTTTTCTGAAAACATAATGTGGAACAAACTATAGATGACGTCACGTGTCACAAGGCCTATACATCTGTACGAATTAGGCCTATTCTTTATTTGCGTTAGCGAGTATTCACTATGCAAAGATGCTTTCACAAAGACGTCAAATATGCTGCAGCTTCCTTATATGTAGAAAGGCTTAACACTCGCTTTCACGTAGCATGCGAACCGCGTCGTCCAATATTGTATAAAACTGCCGCGAGGTGCGCTGAAAGCATGAAAAACGAAGTACGAACTATGCCCGGTACATCACAGCATTGATTAGTGTTACCGGGACGCACAAGAACGTGTTGATCTTCTCATTGTTATTTTTCCCGGTGTTGCAGCACTAAACGAACATTATTTTACGATAACAGTGACTATCCTTGAAGTCTTCGGACGATTTATTGCTACGTCAAAGGATCGTGTAATACATTTTTAATGAGAATAGAAAATGACGTACTAACGCAATATACAGTACAATACACCTTGGTTCTTCTCTGATTGAAATTCGTGAAATTAAACCTCCGGAGACTTTGTTTTGACGTCGAGTGAACAAAGAGTTTCAGGCATGAAGCCATTGTTGTTAAACTGTTAATGATTGATTAAAGACGGGAAACCGAAGGCTCAACAGGAGTTAAATAAATACAGATGCAAACCTATTTACATTGCCTTTTGGTCTTATATGTCAGACTGCCTGAGCGGGAATCGAATCCACGACCTCTGAAAGGTCCTGGGTTCGATTCTCCGCTCAGGCAGTTTGACATATAAGTCCAAAAGGCAACGTAAATATGTTTGTAGCTGTATTTATTTGGTTAATAAGAGTGCCAATGCAGCGTTTTAAGGTTAAAATCTGTGTATCGCGCGTCACGAGCACCTTTCACAGTTCAGTCCGCATGCCAGTCCTTTTTGTGGCGTGTTCGCAGCGCATCTGGTGGCAGAATCGGAGGCGAAGTAGATGACGCGTCGAATTTCTTTTACCAAGCTTTGTAGCATATAAGGAAGCCTTGTAAATATAAAGTAATTTTTCCCAAAGTTGTGGACTTGGGGTAATCAGCAAATCATATGTATCTGCGGCGACCTCTGGTTGTGATCTAACGAACGAGTAATTCTGTCCCTCCCGTGCCAGTTTCGAATTTCCTGCAGACCTAAACTTACACAATTCTTTATAAATAATGGCATGAATTTGAAATGTAATGCTCATTTATATTTCATTTGTTGCCCTTAGGAACAAACAAATGACGTCCTGGACGCCATGTTTGAGAGAAAAGTCTCAGCCCATGAATACGTCATCAAACAAGGTGACGATGGAGACAACTTCTATGTCATCGACAGGTATGTTAAGTGTCTTTATTTAGTGTCTTTTATTAGTTTAACCCTTTTAATTCCAATGGTCAGTAAAGCGTACAGGTACAAAACGGGGAAACACTACGACCCGATCGTGAACCGAAAGCCTGCAGAAGTGCCACCAAACGCTTATGAAATGGCACCGAGGTGTCACCGAGCCAAGCGAGTAGTCACAGCCAAATGGTTAGCGTTGTGGAACTGGATGCCAGTTGGAACAACGCCACCCACCTATCGTGCTTCATTTGAACAAAAACGAAGGACGAAAACTGGACTTCGCTTTAAACGGAGCCAATTTACACTCCTTATTAGGCAGTTGAAGATATTAAGATATGTCAGAATGTGTTAAAATATCCGGCAGACTTACGATGTCGTAAGATGCGTTACAGAAATAATGGCTATAGAAATCTTCAGTAAAGTTCATCTGGTTAGACCTTTTTTTTATGAATTATAAACGCCGATCTCTTTGCAGAGGGTAGGGCCGAAAGTAAGGGGGGGCATCAAACCAAAATTCTGGGTCGGAAAAATGGGCCTCATGCAGTCGGAAAATCGGGAGGTGGGACGAAACTGAATAAACGTGGGTAAACAGCGTAGAAAAAAAATCGATTGGAAATTTGGGTATCAGTCTGAAATTCAGTCAGTAACGGTGAAAGGCAGTCATATTAACAACCAATCCAAACCACGCGAAACTGACAATCTGAACTGTTCACGGGAAAAAAATATCAGCTGGGAACATGGGAAGAAAACGGCCTCTCGTCCGTCAGCGCAAAGAGTGAGGCTTTCATTAATTTCTGACGGCCAATCGAAGCCTTTGCCCCAAAATGTTTATGGGAAAATATTGTTCAGTTGATCATTTTACGTCATTCTAGCCCAACGAGAGATCAATCGGTGAGGAGCCCTTATGCTTCCCGAAAGCCGTGTAAAGTAAACTTGTTCCCTCTATTGTTTATTTTACTATCGAAAGCAATCGTGGAATGAATTTATAATTCTGCCCTCATTCTGTTAGCTACGCACCTAGTATGCACTATCCTCGTTGCCGCACACGTTTGTCGAATTGATACTACAACAAACTGTTATACTAAATAATCGATTATACAATAATTACCTGATTAGCCACATAACTACCCGAAATGCCAATACGCGTAGAATCCTAGGACAGCCTTCCCGGCAAACAGTAAAGTAGCGGCCATTTTTTTTTTCAATGGTCCGCCAACAACAGATATAATTCCGTTTCCGTGCATGTTGTTAATACCTGAAATAAACTGGGCCAGTTTTTTTTTATACAGAAAGATAATTCGGCAAAAATTTTTAGTCAAGGACCTACAACCCTTCATATGCAAACAATATAACCTTAAACTCTTCAACGACAACGCCTACAATTTGCTGGCACGTCTTCTAATCGAAATCATGAAAAATCGACTAATATTTCAGGCACTTCCGGCCAGACACTAAAGGTGAGAGGTATGACCCATTCTAATAAACGACTGGAGTGGGACGTGACGTCATTAAACAAGAGCTCACGACGCAAGCCCCTTTTTCTCCCCGATTGTGGTGGCCGTGTGTGATGTGTTCAAAGCTGTCATGAATGTATAGCGTAAGTTAGGTTAAGGCAGTAGGGTGAGTAGGGTGAGGCAGTAGGGCTTCAAGGGCCTTAGAACTCAAATAAAATTAACCTAACCTAACCTAACCTATATCAATAACTGCTTTATGCATTATATGCGTAAGCAGTTAAAAAGGGGGAGCGTGTTCATTCTTTGCACACTATCGTTGAAAACGAGCGATTTTACAACGTGAATTGTAATGTTGATTAGCAGTAACAATCAGTACAAAAACAAAGGTCAATGTGACTACGAAAACTTTGCAGTGTTACAATTTAACGAAAATCCGGTAAACGGTGATAACATTGGATTTGAAGTCATAACAAGCTCTCAAATCATACCTAAAACTACCAGGTAGAACGCAGTTCACAGTTCAACTTGAATTTTCGGAAAATAGACCGTTCTCCTTCCTCAGATTTTATAATAATAAAAGGTTTAACCACACAAGGGTGGTAGGGTACTATAGACGAGTGAAACCACTTTCACTAGTCCTTTTCATATAATAATAATAAATTACGAATGAACAGCATTATTCACATACAAACTCGGGTATCTTCAAGAAAATTCGGAGGCAAGTTTTCCTCAACTGAAACTTAAAACGGTCGGCTGAAGACTCCTGTATTGCCTCCCTTGGCAGAGAGTTCCATGGATGGACCACTCTGACCGAGAAGTACATTCTGCAGTCCAATTTCCCAGAAGCCATAGCCAGTTTCTGGGAGTGGCCCCTAGTAACCCTACAATGGCACGTGTCTAAAAATTGTAAATCAATTGGTAAAAGGCCATTAACAATTTTGTAGGTCAACCGAAGGTCGGCGTGAAGCCTGCGCGACTCAAGGGATTCAAGCCCAGTTCGAGATAACCTTACATTGTAAGGAAGGTTCCGCATGCCTGGAAGCTTTTTTTGTGAATTATCTCTGGACTGACTCAATCTTGTCGATGTCATTCAGAAGGTAGGGGGACCAAACCGGGCAAGCATATTCAAGAAATGGCCTCACGAATACTTTAAAAGCCCAGATTTTTAACTTTATATTTCCTGAAGTGAAACAACGTTCAATCGCAATAGCCAGCCTTCTGAAGGCCTTAGAGACAATTAAATTACAATGAACAGACGGCTTAAGGCTAGAGCATAGGTGTACTCCCAGGTCATCGACCTCAAGAACATCAGAGAGGGGCTGGTCCTTTAAAAAATACCGATGGAAAGTCTCACTATGGAAAGCCAGGCATTTACCAATAGACAATGGCAGCTGCCAATCCTCACTCCAATTCGAAATATAGCTTTTCCCACAACACGGAGGAAAAATAAGTTCCCACGTGGCGAAATTTTGTTTACACGACAGTCATGTGAGGACTTGTGTATCCTCCGTGTTGTGCGTTTTTTCTGAGGAAGGAGAACGGTCTATTCTCCAAAAATTCAAGTTTAACTGTGAACTTTGTTCTGCCTGGTGGTTTAGGTGCGATTGGAGTGCTTATTGTGAGTGTGACAGCATGGGTTTCTACTAAACCGGAGCAGCTAGCCAGTTATTCATCCTTGAAAGTGCCAACGCTTAACCAATTATGTAATTAATTGTCTTGCAGCGTAAGGTCACGTTTCACAATAATAATGATGCGCGAGCCACGTTAACACGCGTAATTGGATGGGAGTTAATTTAGGAGCCAAGCCAACTTCTGAGTGGCCTAAACTTTACCAAGGCTAGTTGTTTATTTCAGTCAACCCTTTATGGAACTGGAATAAGGCGCGCTGTTCAATTAGCATGATTACATACATAGTGACCTTGGACACTGGATTTAAAACGTTGTAAAATGGGTTCAAATTAAGCCAACGGATGCACAGTAAACACTATCAGTAATTCCAATCTTTTTAAGAAGCTCTCCTTTTTTACGTCTTGACTAAAAAGCACCCGACGTACCTATAAAAGGATACTTAAAACTGAAACTTGAAAATTAAGGTCGTTTTACATAAAATCAGCAACAAGCCTACAAGATGCAAAAATTACAACAATCACATCAAAAGATGCTCCTGGCCACGCTGGTGGGCAAAGGTTTGTTAATTTTGTACATCTTTTTTGTACATCTCAAGGGCTTGCTGCCAATTTTATTTGTTTATTAGCGTTCGTACCCGGCTTCACTCGAGAGTTGTTTTGCCCGGGGTTTTGTTTTGCCCGTGGTTGTTTCCCAGTTTTCGGTCGGTAACAGACGCATTTTTCTTCCCCCGCCCCCTCTCCCCATCTCTTTATTTTCTAAAGAGCAGGGCTAACAGATGCACTGCTCCACACACGAGGTATTCCCCGTTCACCCCCCCCCCCTTCTTCCCCTACTCCCATTATCACTTTGGTTTGAGAGATCTGTACCGTGTGAAAAATAACTGTCCTTCGTGCATTCATTTAAGACTGGCCGCTGTGATGACCACGCAGATCACATTATTAATCGAGCCGGGCAAAATGTGCCAATTTCATCTTTTCAAGGCAAAGACGTACCAGTTTCAACTTCTGGCCAAAGTACTGACACGCTCGCCCGTTGTCATTGTAGAGGCTACTGCTTGGGGAGGGGGGGAGGGGGGGTTGGTTCTTGTCATCATTTTTGCTATAAGACTTTGCCTTATAATGTTAGATTAAGGTGCTAATGAATCAAAATCAAGGCCATTTTAGTGTTTATTTCCTAATCACGACTACAGTCAAGCGTTGAAGGAAAACTGTTCAAGCGTCAGTCTATAAAAAAAGCATCTCGTTCTCAGAAATTGTACAAAATGGCGTGTCTGGCTTTAGCCTGGGGCCTGGCTAGCAAGTCAAACGATCCAAACTGGTTGCTAACGTTACCAGGGATCAGTACACCACCCGGCCCAAGTCAGCCGTCCCTGCTACATTCAACGAAGGAGGACTGCCTTCCTTTGCTAAAAATAAAAAAATAGTTTTCAAAATGATGTGGAAACTGTAGGTGAATATAATTGGGACCATTTTTTTAAAGGGGTAGTCGCCGTGCTTAGAAATTTGAATAAAAGATGAGGATTTTGGGTCAACTCCATAAAGTTTGCGTTCAATACACAATAACAAGTAAGCTATATTTCTGCGCATTCATGGGTGGGGGGGGGGCCGTCATCAGGCATAAAAAATACACAGAGTAAAAGAGGGAGTGGCCAAATGCCTATCAACCAACTCCAGCCATTTTTTTTTTTTTTTTTTAAATAGCTGGTGTTGGTTGAGAGGCATTTGGTCTCTCTCTTTTTAGTCTTCTGTACGCCGTAACCGGCTGAGAAGACTATTGCAACGACTTTGTCCGTCCGTCCGTCGCTTTTTTCAACTTCGCAACAGTACCAGATATTGACGACCATTGTTTACAAAGTCCAATGTTTACAACGTCCATTGTTTAATAGACTGCTTCGACGTAACTAAATTAAATAATAACAGCAGTTGTAGTGCATGATAGAGGTGTGCGCCTCAACATTGGAAGTGGAGGAACCGTACAGAAGACCGGTGCGACTAGGCAGTCGCTGTAGCCGCTTGTTTACTGTGTGTTTCTTATGCCTGATAACGGCTCGCCATGACCGGGCAGAAATATAAGCGTGCTAGTCATTGTATATTGAATGCAAACTTTATGGAGTGGACCCATTATCCTCATATTTTTTCCATTTTTTTGTAAATTCGTAAACCTTCAAGTATTATCTAACGCCACGTTTCCCAACCGGTGAGGCGGGCCTCCCTTGGGAGGCGTGGAGCAACCGTAGGGGAGGCGCGGAGCAACTGCAGGGGAGGCGCGAGCCGCTGCCGGAGCCATACTATACGGGCGCATTTACCCAATGAATAGCCTGTGCATTCTTGCTGCTAAAATTTAATCGCGATAGAAAGGTGTCATTGCCATGGTAACAATGGCGAACTAGACTTATAAGACCTACAATCTTATAATCAGTGACAATAAGACAAAGAATTCCTCCTGACGAAACCATTTCCCAGTCATTTCTGAACTCCCATTATCGACTGTTTTCGTTGTGCGACGGCAGAGCTAAAATCGCCGCCACGTTGCAATTTCAGATGATTTTCTAGCTTCGAGAATGCAAAGGCGAGTCGTTGTACAAAAGCACCCTAAACATCAATGACGATTTTTTTTTTATTTTCAACTGTGCATTATAAAAGAAGTTAAATTGTATGAGGAAAGCGAAATTTTCATTTTTAAATATATACAGATTTTTTTTAGCAATCTACAGCCATTTTAGCCAACATTCTAGATATTTTTGTTCTCATGTGGCAACGCTCCCTCATCGTAGTGAAAAAAAAATTGCACAGCTATTTTGTTTTTTTTGGGGGGGGGGGGGGGCATTGCCTGCTCGTCCCAATGGGGAGGAATACTGTATAAAAGGTTTGGAACAACTGATCTAACGCATATAAAGATAGCCTTTTGAAAGAGTACTTCATTATTTTAAATTAGATTTGTTTACGTTGAGAACATCGAAAATCCGTGATATTTTCACCCAAATCAGTAATTACGGGGAAAAAAGACAGGGAGTGTTCTATCCAAGGAGTCTTTTGAAGATGGGCGCCCTGGCACCAACCCTGTCTCGCTGGTGACCCCAGAGGCACTTTCATTTTTGTGCGTGCTTAACCTCAACGAAAAAAATATGGTGTACCCTTTTTCTTTTTTTTTTTTTCTTATTGCTGTAGAGCCATAGCTTTAGTGCTAAAATATGTTTAGTTTCCTTCCTAAAGTTATTCTTGTCGGCCATTGTCCAACCTCAGTTCCCTGAAAGCTGGTAATGAATTCCTCAATTCAGCGGCAGGTCTCCTGGGAAACGGAGCAGAATTGATTCTGGTGGCAGCCAAACAGCTCACAGGGGGCTAGGGCCGACGGCACGGACAACATTTTATGTTCGTGTTGTTGTTTGTTGTCCATGCCGTTGTGCCGAGCTCCTGTGAAACAGGTGGGCTGATGAATGCTTAACAAGAAGTCGAAATACGAAACCTGTTCTCCGCTAATATACTTTCAAGTCTCTCCAGTGGCACTATCGCCGATTGAAAGTCGGCAGAATCTGGCAACATCTAGCACTATCTATAGTAATATCTAGCACTTGGTTGCACCAAGCGAAGGAATGCACAACGGCATTTCTTTTAACGAAACAAACAAACCACGACCTCCGTAATTATTGACTGAAAATTTGATACGTCCTTGTGCATCTGGGAGCAAGCTGTTAAGGGTTAACAATATCACTTCCGCATGATGGCGCCATGGTATTCTCGTTCGCTTTTCAAGCGGTGATAGAAGTGCCCAGGCTCGGACTGGCCATATTGCCATTGTGCCAATGGCACTGGCACCCTTTGGCTACCGTACTTTCGGCGCCCCTTTGGTAGTCGATTTTGTTTCTCTCCCCGCAAAGAAAAATGAATGCTTTTTGGTTCCTTGACCAATGATGACTTTTCTTTTCAGGCACACATTCCCTTCTCTCTCCTTTTATTTACAATTTTAACGTTTTTTTGAAACTGCTCCCCCTTCCCCCAACCCACTCCAAACTTTCCAAATATAACAATACTTGAAATATAAAATACTATGTGTTGAAGAATGCACCCTAAGCCTAAAATGGCGACAGAATGTAAAAATAAGCAAAGCTTCTGTAGTTCGACCGTGGACTTTGCTTCTGCTTGGGGAGCTTAGAGCGCTTCCCAGAACCACTAGATTCTTGGAGGCACCATCATTTCATCAGAGTTTCCTGTAAATCACATGGCGCCCCTCCCTGGTCATTTCGATAAATGGCACAGGCGCCCTTTCCTACCCAGTCCGACTCTGGAAGTGCCACTTTGAGAGTAAAAACGTCACAGTGTATAGGTCATGCATTCACTTCAAAACTTTTCACATCTACTGAATCCTTTGCTAGTTTTCTTTAGATTCAAAGGTTGAAAAGTGTTACAGCATACAAATACGACAGGGGTTACATTAGCAACTGAAAAAGGAACATCGTTGGTTTTTGATAACATCCCAATACTGGCCTTTGGTTCTGGCTCTGAGTTCTCAGCTTTCAAATTTCTCAAAGTAATAGCGACAGTAAAAGCAGCTTGAAGTACGGATGTAAACTAAGAAAAAGGTTCTCGATTTCGTTTGATAGGACTTATAGAGCTCGTGCTGTTCCTCATCGCAAGCTACTTATTTTGTTTTTTTCTTAAATGGCTCGGCCTGAAATAATAGAACGAGCATAAGAAAGTAAACCATTTTAACCCCACACAAAGTTTATAAATGTTTGTTTCGGCGTGCATAGTACTTTAACGTTAAATAAAGAATAAATCACAAGGTAAAGGGTAAACGAAGCAAACGATTTCCATTAAAAACCGGCCTTGTGAGAACACAAGATACACTAATCTGAGAGAGTGAAAGAAAAGACAACTGCCCCGACTGGAACTCGAAGTTTTTCGGCCGTGTGAAGTTGTGATATCAAACGCCAAGCTCTTTTGCCAAGCTAATCTCACCGACTAAGACTTCAAACGTGAAATGAAATAATTGAAAATTGCGCAGTTAGCAATTTTCATATATTTCAATTAACCTTCGTACTATTGCTCAGTGGGATTAGCTTGGCGTTTGATATCACGACTTCACACGGCCGAAAAGCTTGGCGGGAATCCTTCAACAAGTTTTGTTTTGGGGTGTATAATAATGGTTCATTCCTTTCAAAGTAAAAGATCTAACAAGATTAACGAATTTTCACTAATACTCACTAGTCCATCGAACTAGCAACCAACACGAGCCCCATACTAACCATTCCAGGTTCGCTTTTGATGGTGTCAGAATCGAAGTTGGTGCAAGATACTGGCGGACTGCTTGTTCTATGGTTGTGTCTAGTTTTCAGAGTACGTGTCGACTAAATATAGTGCGCATTGTTTTGGTTTTTAAAAAGTTTAGATAAAAACGTTAGATTTTTTACTTCGTACGTCAGAGCAAAAGCTTACCAAACAATTGCAACATTGTAAATGTTTTTTGTTTGTTTTGTTTTTTAATAAAAGTAAACTTAAATTATAATTTGTAGACTTTGTATAGACACAATGTCCTTTGCAATGCGGTAAAACGTAAATATACTTCGATTTAGTTTTGTTTTCAGTTGTGTTTGTACTCAGTGTAAGGTATAATTTGGAATTACGCCTTTATGTCATTCGCAGTTTTCAGTAAGAACCTTGAACCAATTTTTTTCTTGCGTGTGAACTCAATTACTTGTAAAGAGATCTGTAATATGAAGTACATGAAGTAATCTGGCTGGTTCCTTAAAAAAAATAAACGCTCGTGTCAGGGATGTAGGAACCACAAGAGCATCAACAAACCAAAACGGTATTTAATTTTCGGAAAAATTCTTATCCCTGGGTCACAATAATTTTCACATGTGTACAGTTAAAACATGATAAGAGATAGGCATGAACTGTTCCCAGTCCGCCATCTTGGAGGGGGATTTCTCCAAGATGGTGGACTGGTAACAATTGCCTTTCTCTTATCATGTTTTAATTGTATTTATGTGAAAATTATTGTGACCAAGGGGTGCAAATTTTCCCGAAAATTAAATACCGTTTTGGTTTGTTGACGCGCTTGTGGTTTCTCCGTCCTTGTCAGGAGGGGTTTTTAAAGTTAAATATCTCACGCACCACAAATTAACTGACATTTTATCTGATCATTTTCTTTTGCAGTGGCAGCTATAGTATTTACGTGACATTGGAAAATGAAGAGAAGATGGTGGGTAAATACGAGAACAGCGGTAGTTTTGGAGAACTGGCACTCATGTACAATATGCCCCGAGCAGCCACCATCCAGGCAGAGAGCGATGGATCGCTTTGGGCCATGGTTTGTTTGATCTTATTTGTCCTCTTTTGTGCGGCAGCTAGGAACGATACAAATTACCATTCTTGATTCTTAATTCGCATTTATTTGCAGGATCGACAAACGTTCCGAAGAATATTATTAAAGAATGCATTTAAAAAGCGGAAGATGTATGAAGCTCTCCTAGAATCAGTCCCCATGCTGAAAACACTCGAGGTAATGAAATCTACATTATAATCCTGGATGCAGGCTAAAGGGAAGGCCAAAGCAAAAGGGAAGGGTAAAAGGAAAACCACTTCTCCCCTCCTCACTCCCGCATTGAAAATGCACTCTCTCCACTCTACCTGCATGGAAACAGGAGGCAGGCATGAGTGGTCGATCAACTCAATAAAGATTCAATCTGATAAGTCGTCGGGCCAAACAATCACTTCTCCCCTCCTCGCGCCCGCATTGCAAATGCACTCTCCCATTCTACCTGCATTAAAAGAGGAGGCAGGCATGAGTAGGCGATCAATCCTACAAGTCGTCGGGAACAGTGCCGTGGTAAATGTCCCGGGAAATGTGTCCGTAAACTTAATTCATGACTAGTAAATGATAATGTCACTTCTTCGTAGCTCAGTTTACGCACAATTTCAAATAAATAAAGATATCTGTACCGCTATCTTCTGCAAATTTTCGACAGTCAATTTCTCTGGGGATGTTGAAGACGGTCGTCTGAGCCCCTACATCTCCAGAGAAAAATTGAATGCCAATATTGCAGAAGATATTGGTACAGATATCTTTATTTATTTGAAATTGTGCGTAAACTGCGCTATGAAGATGATTCCCGAATTTCAAAGTAAGCGCCACGACATTTTTACAGTAGTGTCACTTGTATGGTAATCAATACTGCCTGCCTTGTTATTTGGCCGAGTGATCGAAGCGAACGAGCTCCTTTTTTAACTCTATAATTTGGCATTTTGCTTTGCTTTGTCTGTGTTCGTGTTTTTGCGTTCGTATTCGTGTTCGTGTTCGTGTTGTCTTTGTTCTGTTCGTGTTTTTCCACATCCACGACCAAACACATCAACCGTACCGTAATCAAATCACCCCTTGCAGATAAGCTTAAAATTCGACTCTGTTGTCTTACCATCTGAACTTGGTCAGGGGTCACATTATCCAATGGGCAGGACGGTCAAAAGTTGCTTGTCACAAGATTTAAACTAGTTACGACATGTTGTTTTGCGTCTAGCATATTGTGACATCTACATCACACATGGCTACAAACCGAAACCAGTGGTAATCTTAGTGGTAACATCAATATGTGTTCCCTACTCCCACCTCCTACCCCACTGGTAGTAAAGGGGGCCTTTAAAACATTCATTCCGCAGGGTCTCCACTGTATTAATCAGGCTGAGCTATCTCCTCATAGGAGGTACGCCATGAACATTATCAGGCCTATCACGTTGACCACGTCGTGGTTGTCCAGCTTCTGCTTAACTTCCAGTTTTCTACGTTCTGGATAAGTCTGTTACTTGATGGACCAACTACCATTTTTTTTGGCCGTGGGTAGCAGCAAGTACGTTGGTGCGTGCCCAGGCAATTTTCACAGATTGCCAGAAGATCATTGATATATATATATTTAACCAATACAACAACCTTACGAGTCTTCACCGATTCTTAATTCAAATTAATCAATATAATACTTCATTAAGACAAACCCAAATTTGAAGTAAGTGTAATCAGCAGAGAGTAGTGGCTGAGATCCCGCTTGCTGTCAAAGAAGTGCCCATATTTTGGCCTTTAATTGGTACAGGCCCTGACAGCTGGTCCTAGCAGCCTAGCAGTCTGGTGTGATGTTATCAATACCGGCAGCCGGGAGAAAATCCTGTTTAAGGATCTGTACCAATTAAAGGCTGAATTGGCATTTGGTGTTGTGCTTCATTGGGAGCTTGACAGAAATTGGATGTTATTCTTTTCTGAATACCGTTAAAAGAAGTTAGGGGAAATGGGGGGGGGGGTCACAGCAATGAATACAGTCTTTATTTATGTACGCATTTTCTTGGAAGTTCAGTTTTCTTGGAAGTTCTGTCGTTTGTTTATTTCTAATACGCCCATTTATAAATTTTCTAATTTAGGCATATGAAAGAATGAATCTAGCCGATGCGCTAGTGCCAAAGACATACGAGGATGGAACCCAAATCATCCGACAGGTAACAAATAATCCTCTGGGACTATTCTGGACGGTTTTTTTGGGCAGTGAACCTTGTTAACTTCTTTTTTTTTTTATAGGGTGATGCTGCTGATGGTATGTATTTCATTGAAGATGGAACAGTCCGGATATCCGTGGCTGGAGAGGTAAGTCTGCGATGCATAGCAAATGCAATCAGGCCACACACAAATAAATACACTGGTTCGCAAAAGCACCCACATTAATAATTTGGGGCGACATCGCCTCTTTTTATTGATCAATAAATAAAAAAATTAGAGCACATGTCAAATTACGAAAACTTTTGTTTTCCTTCTTCTTGGCTCTGTCGCCAGCAACGGACCTCAGCTTGTTTTAAGTACCGTTCTGTTGCTAAAAGAAGCTTACAATGAAACCCTAGGCTAGCTGCGTGATGCAGACAGAGTATACTGTTCTGGCCCTAGGTAATGCATTATGCTAAAACTATTCTGGACAGCCAGTTAAAACTCACAAGGGGAAGCCGAACAGCACAAGAGACGGTACATACATAGAATCGTACCGTTATTTTTTGCAGTGAACTGTGAAATATGTTAAAGTAGGCTAATAGAAATACGCATCTGTTATCAATTTTTTTTCTAGAGAGAAGCAACTGCAGGCTTCTATCGAAGTAAAAAAAAATCTGTATAATTACATATAGATGGAACAAATATGGCAACAAATAAAAAATTAGCGCATCACATCAGATTTTGGGAAATAACAATATTTAAAAAATAAAAACACCTGCCCATATTAACTTATCGTAAACGCCTTGGGTAAAGGCCAAGGCGTTTACTTTTCATGCCCTAATCTCATAATAACCTCAAATCTCATTCTACGTTGCTATCAATGCTACCAGTTTCAAGTGGTCTCAGCAATTCCAGCTAGCATGCATTACATTATCCAAGTTAGTAGTTTCAATAACAATATGTTTAAAAAACTAATTTTCCCATAGTAGAACCAGACATATTAAGTATTATTTACGCAACTTTCAAAGTATGTATGGGGTAACCATGGACAAAAACACACACGCAACTTCCTGGACCAACTCGATCGAGTTAAACTCAAACCGGATAATACCTTTGTATTGTGATGTTTGCTTGCTGTTTCCAAGCCTCACACACAAACTGCTGCTACAGAACTGGTAAGATCAGCCATTAGCTAGATATATCGGCAGATGAACGCACAAAAGACCGGACGCTTCCCAAACTTGTACTCTCGTCCATTTACGTCAAGTTCCAAGGAGAAGTTTTTCAACAATTTAAAGGAGCCTCCGTGGAGTCGTGTTCACCAGTCCTAACGGAAATCATGCTACAACAACACCTAGACCAGCATATCGTTTTTGAATCAGTTCGTAGATAATTTTTCTGATCCATACAATCGATACTGCAACTTGTCAGCGCTTGGCACCCTGAGATTTCACTTGCCCACGAGACGGAAGTTCAACACTCCCTCCCTTTCCTGGATGTGCTAGTGACTAATAGCAGAAGCTCCCTAAGCTACCAACCTTAAAAGAAACCAATGGCTGCTAGCAAAAGTATCCCGTTCTCTTCTTCAAAACTTCTCTCCATAGAAAAACAAGAGATGATTAGATTGAGATGGTGCTCATCAAGTGAGAAGCTTTTAATCCTGCACATGCAGACAGCGAAAGCCAAATTCATCTCTCTGGGGAACCTGGGAGGTCACCTCAACGAGGCAAATAAAGTTGATCTCAGTTTATTCAGCTCTCGCAATTAAGCCATGAGCCAACAAAACAAAACGTAGTGCCAAACAGGATAGGGGTTAAACATGCCAGTATGGCTGAGTGGTAGGACTCCGGCCTTTGGTTTCAAAGGTCGTGGGTTCGATTCCCCACTCAGGCAGTCTGACATTTTAAGTCCAAAATCCAACGTAAATAGGTCAGCATGCGTATTTATTTAACACTTATCGAGCCCAATTGGCTTTCTGTCCCGTTTATAAACAGGATAGGCCTCACCTGTATCAGAAACTGTAGTGAATCCCTGCAAAGAATACTCAGAAAATACAATTTCCAATTTTTTTTCTAAAACATCCCGTAACATAAACTCCTTCCTAACAGCCCCACTGCTACCTGGTGAAGTGGAGAAGGCAGCTGGCTCAAGCAGCTGAAGTCAACATTAACGAGACAACGGAAGTGGCAGTACCTATGAACCCAAAGATCCCAACAAAACTAACGGAGGCAACAGGCACAAATGCAACCCAAGAAGCAAGATCCGACTGCTATAGATAACTAATTCATAAAAAGCCAACTGGCTCCTAAGCGTCCGAAAACACCCAAGTGGGGTGTACAGAATACCATGCAGCAGTGACAGGAGAGACAAGAAGGGGCATCCAAGTCAGAATTCTCGAACACATCACAGCTACCACGACACACGACCAAAAAATGGAATAGCAGTTCACCAAGCCTCAACAACAAACTGGATGGAACGAAATTACCACAATGCTGAATTCCAACGCTTTTAAGAGCGACAGCCACCTTTGAATGCTAAAGTCACTCACAATAAAACACTACGAAGAGGAAGGTGTACTGCTGATGAACATCCAGCCTACTGCCTTACCCAAGTGGGGTGTACAGAATACCACGCAGCGGTGACAGGAGAGACAAGGAGGGGCATCCAAGTCAAAATTCTCGAACACACCACAGCTACCACGACGCACAATGAAAAAATAGAATAGCAGTGCACCAAGCCTCAACTCAACACCAAATTGGATGGAACGAAATTACCACCATGCTGAATTCCAACGCTTTTAAGAGAGACAGCCACCTTAAAATGCTAAAGTCACTCACAATAAAACACTGATGAACATCTGGCCTCCTGCCTTCCCCATCATGCACAGTCTCTGAAAAACCAACTTTGCTCCAAAGTGGAAAATTTACTATCAGTGAGCCACCTAAAGATCAGTGGTATGGAGCGTGAGATTTGAACTCACCAACCAAGTAGATCTATGTAAACCTTGAAGCATCCAGCACACTAACAATCCTGAAGAAGACAACGTTGATAGACGAGTGAAATCCAGTGTGATGTTTATCGAAAATCACCGAACACTGTTTAATTTTTAAATGTGCTTTGAAATTTGCGTAAATAATGCTTCATATATCTCAAGGTTTTCAAAGTAAAAAAATCACATGGCTTATTTGCCATAATAGAACCAGAACCGTCAAAAACATGGAACGGGCACAAATATTGTCAGTTATGCAATACAAAATTGGATATATGCCTAACGGACTTTTATTTCTGAGGTTGAACCTAAAAAGTGTGTGTTGGAACCACTTTTTTTTTTTATTCCAGTGTGGATACCATACGTACAACAATGTGGTGGAAATAATAATAATTCTGCAACAATGTGGAAACAATGTTACAACAACTCAACAATGCAAAGACGTTAAAGCTTTGTTGACCATTGCACCAAAGCCTCCTACCTCTACAACACACTAAGCTACTTACTTCGGGACATTTCAATAGCTTGAAAAATTAAGGATAAATTAAGTGCATCAGACAGCCTTAGCTGCTAGACACTCCCATAGTACCCAATAAATACAATAACAATATGAAGTAAACCTTCAGCTGACCAACAGTTACCTAACTGGTAACAAGTTCTCTCAATCTTTTACTATCTGTACCTGGAAAGAGTAACTTTAAAAAGTTCCTTCCAAACTTCCAGGTCAGATCAGTGAGACAGACTAGCCTTCAACTCCTTCAATAGTCGTGGAACTGTGACAATGCTTCTTCTGTACATCTCATGGTTGTCACAAATAACTTATTCCAATACCGATTGAAGGCCAAACATCGGTTTATTACCGTTCTGAGCACCCGAAGG
>JAHWFP010053236.1:62635-76223 GCA_023313725.1 Lithobius niger | reverse complement strand
GATTGAAGGCCAAACATCGGTTTATTACCGTTCTGAGCACCCGAAGGTGCGTGCGATCTGTTTCATTCCATCCTGCCGACTGCTTCAGAGCAGTGAGTCGCGCTCGGCTAGCAGGGTCAGCGGCCCTAGAGGCACGCATCCTTACTGTCATCCTGTACAGTCTTATAACTCTCTGATGATTGAAGACAAGTTCTGGTTCGATCCCTAGGTTTAGCTCTTCCCTTGCTGGGCTTTTAAAAACGTTTGGGAAGGTTTTAAACTGAGCCAGTTTACCTGCAGCGCTTCATACAAGACAAGTGTTGTTTCGGTTTAACCTGTCTTGTCTCGAAAGACTGAGAGAAATCCAGAAGGATAAAATACGAGACCAAGACAAGTAGTGTTGAGGCTGAGGTTCTCGACACGCCTTTGCCTGCCCCGAATAAAAAACTTATTATTTATTCGTTCATTCAGCGATACGTTCATCTATGCTTTCTGAAAACGATAAACCTACGACGGTATCTCCTTCAGCCAACTTCTGCTGTTCATTTTCAGGTCACTATTGATTTGTCTTTGCCATCTTGACATCCTGTGATCTCCACTTGTCTGTTGTCTCGACTTCCGTATATGAACATATTGTAGCATTTGTGTGGGTTACTACTATGGCAGCATTGGTACGTCACATGAAATATGAACTGTAAATCAAAATTGAAATCTAGGGTTCTACGTTCTACGTTGCAGACTCAGCGAGACTTGTATCAAACCAAGATCGAGACCAATGTTAGGTCTCAGGTGACGGGACGAGACCCTATCAGTTAATACTGAGAACAAGACTGAAGAAAGTCCTGTCTTGTCTTGTCTCGTCTCGTGCGAAACACTATTCAACTCTACATGTGTTAAGTTGCTTCGGTCGTCTTAAGCCTCGCAAAAAATTATACAAATTAAAAAATATAACTGACTGAATTGGAAGTTTCTAGTCAACAGGTTAATTTTCGAATGGCAAAACATGTCCCCCTTCATACATTCGTATCAAGCTGACAATAACCAGTAGGTTCAGGTTTATTTCCATTCAGTTTCAACATAAACATGAACATAGTCGTAATCGGACTGGGAGGAGCTGGCCTCAGTAAGTGGTGATGTAACAAGGATAGGAAATTTAGAAGGGCAAGAAATTTTTGCCCCTTGGCTGGGAAAATGCCAAAGGCTACCTCAACTGCTAGAATATGTTAACAAATTCGTGTGAATTTGAGAGCTTTTCCTACAACTTTGAGATGCAATCTTTTGTTTTTTAACAAGGGCCTGCCTGGTTACCGGGAGCCCAGTCCAACACCGAGTGTAGTTCTGCCAGAAGCAGATAATGCTGTAGTTACCTCTTTGCAATAATACGCACACACACACACACACAATTACTGCACCCAAAGTGACTGTGTGCAGTAAACTTACAGTATTTTTACAGCAAATTGATGCTACTCAAAACTATAAGCATGAAAAGAAATTCATGGTGTGACTCCTGTTCTGCAGTCTGTTATGGAAACTCAAAAAACTTTATCAAGGATGTACCGTTGATTGTTGAAGAAGAGTTTCTAGTAGGAAGCGTCATTAGTAATGGATAGAGTGACTGTATTTGTAACGAAATCCAAGAAACCTCTACTTTGTTTTAAAGAATGAATTTTCTTAGCATTGTCCAAATATTGTAAAGAGACTAAAATCATTATTTATAGCAGTATATTTTGTTACAATGAATTAAGGAAATGTGTTGAGTTTAAGGGCATAAACTAATTAGTTCTCTCATTTATACAGGACCGAACAGAAAGAGAAGTGTCTCGAGTCACCAAAGGTAGTTACTTTGGAGGTAAGTATTGGAATACCGTAATGAACAGAGTATTTGAAGCGAAGCATTATGTGTATCACACAAAGAACGCACCACTGTCCTCTTAAACCACTTTCACCTGTTAGCAGACTAAAGGGTTTCAAAGGGTTCAACAAGCGTTAACCATACCTGGCAGACTAAATTATTCAATTCAACAATATAAAAACTCTACACTTATAAGCCCTGATCCAAAAACGCAAAGGGTTCAAATGGTTTTGTTTAACCGTTTAACCGTTTAACCGTGCAAGCATGTAACCAACAATCAAACCGGCCAGTAGCTTTTGCGGTGCGCAAGGATTATCATTGCCACATTGCAAAATGGTCGGCAACCTATGTAAACTACGAAACTTAATTGAGACCAAACACATCAATAAAAGAAGTAATGTTATCAGCCAGCGAAAAAAAAATTGTTTAAATGAGGCATAAACTGCTGAACGATTCAAATTATAGAATTAGTGAAACTCGGTTAAATATTCAAAATGCGAAAAAGTACACAGACTGGCTACATGCCTTTGGCGTAGCCAGCAAAAAAAAAATAATTGTTTAAATGAGGCATATACTGTTGGCGTAAACTGCTGGACAAACACAAACACATGTGAGAGCACACCATCCCCATTTTGCAAACAGTGTATTAGACACCACCAACGCGCTCAAGAGCATATTGTTTGTTTTCAACGTAACAGTCAGCGTAGCTGGGCTGGCACTTCTAGTATACTTACCTATACACGCATCTTATTTTAAAAGATGAAAATAACACGGCCAAATGAGTAATATTTATTTCCTAAATTCTCTTTTTCTGAATAAAATCGAGAAATCAGAATTAAGCAAACGAATTCAACACCGATCTTTATGAGCGCGTCTGCATCGCTCTGCCGCCCACGAGCGACATTTGCTGCAAAAATAATAAAAGAAGCCAATTTCCCATGTTGTGAAATTGGCAGTAAAGGTGATTTTTTTTACAATTTTTTTAATGAGCTTTACTACCACTGCTAAAAATCGGCTTAGCCATCCACAGAAAACCTGCATTTTTTCCCCGAAAATTTCATCTTCGAACTCTTGGATTTCATTCATCAAAGTTCCTTTGCCATGACATTTCAACCAAATCTGAACCAGTGGTAAAAATTTCAGCAGGGACCAGACAGCGCAAGACAGGGGCTATTTACGAGCAGGGTCCGGGACAAGGGGTGAAGCATTTTACGGTGCATCACTGCCATATCCAACTTATGGGAAATACTTTTTTTACATACTCTCGAGAAATTTGTATTTAGCATTAAGACATATATGTAAAAATGCATGATTAAATTAGTTTGTGGAGGGGAGGGGAAGGCTGCTGGGGCCCCCCCCCCCCCCCCAATCACCCTCTTCCTGTGACATTGATCAGAACAAACGTTGTTGTGCCACAAACAGGCAACCACACTCACAGCTAGCCAGACAGGCACGCAAAATCTAAATTCCGTCAAGTATTATCCATTACTAGCTTAAGTACTCGGCTTCGCTCAGGAACTAATAAGCTGCAATTCAGGAAGCTCTGGCAAATCTCATTTAAACGTTTTTTTCCCCCCAGCATGCACACAAGCATGTTTTAGCATGTTGTGTCTCATTGAGAAACTCGTACCAGAGATCACATTTAGAAGACTTTTCTCCTGTATGTACACTGCCATTATTGTGTACGAAGGTTTTGCTGCAAACAACGCTTTTAAAGTATTTGGTTCAGTATGCATGTTATAGCAAGACATCACATCTCGTGGTAAAGTGGACGATTCCTTCCAGGAGGCTCGTTCTCGTCGAACATGCGTGATGGCAAAACGTCATACTTGTGTACAGTGCTGGAGCAAGAGGGGGGCGAAGGGGGCGGCCGCCCCGGGCGCCGAATAGGGAAAGGGCGCCGAAAATGCTGCATATCTCTCCAAAAACAAAATTGAAGAAGTTGTTGAACTTTAATAAATGCTTTTTTGGCAAATTGGCCTTGAAATATTAATTTGTGAGTTGCAGCAGTAGTTTATTAAGTGCTCTCTGACTGGCCAACAACTCACAAGAGCATGAATTTGGCAACAAATACTTAATTTTCGGCCCGGTATTTGGATCTTGTTCACAATAAAAATATTAAAACACTCAAAAAAGTTGGAGCTGGTACAAATTGTGGACTTCACACAGCCGCCATGTTGGAAAATAATCTAATATGGCAACTCCCACTTTTTTTACTATTTTCATATTTTCATTTCGAAGAGGTCCAAATTCCGGGCCAAAAATTAAATATCTCTTGCAAAATTCATGTTCTTGTTAGTTTTCTTGCCGATCAGAGGGCACCTCTGTCATAAACTAAATACAATTGTAATCCTTCAATAGACAAATATTTTTCTCTCTTGCCAACCTATGTCAGATACGTGTGTTTTCAGTGTGTTAACATTATCTCTGTGGTACCGTGATGGGTTCATTTTTGGGTAGATTTGGGAAGCAATCTGCTGTATAATAGTGATAAAGCAGCGCGTTCAATAAGCTACCGGCCCCAGGCGCTCAAACGCCTTGCTCCGGCACTGCTTGTGTACTACTGCAAGGCTTCTGCTTTTCCTTAACGGACGTGTTGTTGGGCATATCTGACGTGAGGCTGCGGTCAAAATGATTCCAGGGCTGCGCACTGCCATCTATGATTGTTTGTTATTAACACAGGGAGATTTTTGCTGATCGTTGCTTCATTATTTATAAGGCCTTTCGATAATAATAATTTGACGGGGAAGTAAACCTAAAAATATTTGCCTACAGGAAGCTAATGTTTCGAAACGGTAACTTTGCACTCATTTGCATCCACGTCCAAAGGCGGACTGGTGGGTCTAGACGTGGGAAAAGAGGACCAGTTTTTGGTGACGCATCGCCCTAAAAGTTGAGCAGTATCACACCCCTTAGCTTGGGGGGAGGGGGGTTGGGGAGGGGGTTCCCTTTCGTCCTTTTTAAGGTTAAATTTTTTTTTTTTTTGGGGGGGGGGGAGTTACGGATATAGATTTCTGCATTGTGAAATACGGTTTTGTTTTAAGTTGTACGTAAATATTTTATGCAGAGGGTGAGGGAACTGGCCCTCCCGACTTTAAGGCAGAATATTAATAAATGTGTTATTCTGTTTGTTGATTGACTCGGAGTGGAGGTGGGGGGGGGGGTTGAAGGACGATGACAGAGAACGAAATTTCGCAGGGGACTGAACAAATCCAGCTACGTGGTCTGGGGAGCAATGTTAGCTCCCCAGCTCCCCCAATGGCATCTAGGGAAGCTGCAGCATTTTACAGTACGTCGATGCCATATCCAGCTGCTAGCTAGAGCGTACTTTTTCACATGTTTTTCAGTTTCGTGGGGGGAAGGGGGCATGTTCCCGTCGCCCCTTTCTCTGCACCATTGTTCAGGGCAGTTAAAAACTTTGTTCAGGGCAGTTAAAAACCATTGTTCAGGGCAGTTTTGTGGCAGTTAAAAACTTAAAATTAGAGCCCACACTTTGTGGGTGGGGGGGGGGGGGGGAGTGTGTCCAGAAAGGCGTTGTAAACTTCCTTAGTCGGGTCCAGCAGGTAAAGCATTTTAAGACATCAATATACCTGATATGACCTTAAGAACACACGCTTTTTGATTCAAAGCTTCTATCCGCACCCCCCTCCTTCCTATATCTGGCTCGAAACGTGTAGGATTTGAGCCAAAGAATCCGAAGCATTGTATGATGCAGCCAGACTTATGCTGGTCTGTGATACTTCCCGAAAATACAAATAAACACCAGATTTTTGTATTTGTTAATTTGCTGCTACGTCAAAGCAGCGACGGTTACCCACCGAACGTACATCTTGGAAGTGGACGCCGCTTTCGTTGCTGGTCTACTCTGCCATATGCTGGACGGATTGTTAGCCATGTTGTGAAGCTGCCATCTCGGAGTGAAGAGCGGACAGCTACTCGACGGAGAGGGGGCCGCCGCGCTGCGCTGTGCTCCAAGAGGGATTTATGCTTTATAGTTAAGATCATTTGCTCCATCAGCATCGTTGGAGACTTAGGACATTGGAGTGGTTGCTCAGATGGTCTTCATTATCCTTTATTACTAAGGATGCACCGATGTGCTAAAATGCCGATTCCGATGTCGAAAAAACATCGGCCGATATCCGAATCCGATATTTCGTGGTCTGGTGTTTAAAAAAGTAACGTGAAACTAAGTTACATTTTTCATGAATTCAAAAATAATTAAAAGGATTTCACAAATAAAATTTAAAATTTCTGTAGGCCTAAAATTTAGCACCCTAAAGTTAATTATAGGCACATCTGTCACAAAATTAATTAATAAATTGTGGCTATCCGATGTTTTAACATCTGCTGTCTAAAACCAATACCGATGCTTCAATGGCCAATGTAGCCCAAAAAAGGCCGATTTCCAATGTCCGATGCCAACATCGCTGCAGCTCTAGTTATTACAAGGGACTAAATTTGTACTATTCACTAGTTTCTGTTGTTTGTATTTGAAGAAGTGTTTCTGTTATTAAAACTAAATCACTTTCTTCGCCCAGTCTGTGTGACCGTTTTTCCAAAGGTCCAAGGAATTCATTGTACCTTGCATCTAGTTGTTTGTTGTTCCGTTTCCGACCCCAGCCACATTGCTAAATGAACATTGTTAGCAATGTTCATTTAGCAATGAACAAAAGGCCGTGGTTTACAACGTAGTTGATTCTCCACAATTAAACACTAGAGGAGATTTATTCTGGGTTCTCTGAATGCTGACAGATTTCCTGACAAAAAAATATCTCTCGTGAGAAACTAGCCAGGCTTGGCATGATCGAGTAAGATAAAATGAGAGAGTTATCTCATAATGAACGAACACTAGTTGAATATAGTTTGAGGCTAATCTTCTTATGACTTCACCAGACCTCGGGAAGACCAGTGAATGGCGCATCACGACAGTGGGTATGATCAGTGGATTGCACAGGGGAGGCAGGGGGGGAGCATTGCCCCTGCCCTTTTTGGAAGTAATGCCCTTTTTGAATGCTGGTCGCAGCGAGGAGAAACGGCCTAGAGCCCTAAAAAGGCCAAAAAAAAGGTCCCTAGATAATAAAGCCTCAGTGTACCCTTTCACTGAAACTTGCCCCTGCCCTTTCGGATGTCTGCGCACACCACTGGGTAGGATTATGATCTTGTATTGCTTTCATATCACATTATCTTAAAATTTGGACAAGCCGTATACTTTCTGTTTTCCACAAGATGTGAGCGGTATATCAGTATTACTCCCAATCACTTTGGAGGATTGATGCGCTTCCAGCCGTAGCCATGGTGCCAACTCCTGATCATCACTATTTGCCCAAAAATGTACATAGTTGACAAAGCATCCTAGCCTGTGCCGATCCTCTGAGGAGAGGTGAGGGAAGGAGTGCGAACAGGGTGACTCTGATTAGAGCTTATGCATAATTACATTACACACTGACTCTCAATCGAATATTATCCCATATCTTTTAGTCTGATGACTAATCGTGTGTAATATCGATGCTGGGAAGCCACAGGGTCAGCTAAACATAACCTCACAGTCACAACTACCAGGATAACTTAGCCGGAGTCGTTTTGTACATTCATGCACCGTGTTTATTCCACACTCGAGAAGCCGAGGTGGAGTTGCAACGCCAAAAGGTGAATTTTGGGTAGAGTGGAATACATTGTGCATCATGCCTGTCCGCAGCCATGATGCCAACTGATGTGGGAAGGATAGCGTAGTCGCATGATGTGCATGCATTAAGGGAGAAGGCTTGTGGGGAAGTGGAAAACGGGGGCGATATGTCACAACTGTGGCTCTATATAGTACGTCAGAGCCAACATAGAGCATCGGAATAGACAATTTTCTTCTAATTATCAACATGATGTGCACAGATTAAACTATCAAGGTTCTTGAGTTCACTGATGTTACTTCTTGTTTCAGAATTGGCTCTGGTGACTCACAAACCCAGGGCGGCATCAGCATATGCTGTTGGACGAGTCAGATTAGCATGTAAGTGCAACTCTCTCGTAACTATTTCGTTGTCGGAAGATTGCGCCACACCTCAGCCTTTTTCTACCAAATCTTACTTGTATCTTCCTCCCTTTTTCCCCCGTGTTTCGTAAGTGCTCTTCTTGCATGTGCTCATTAGTTCATCCAATAAATGTTTGAATTTTTCTCATTGCAGTCTTGGATGTGCAGGCATTTGAGCGCCTCTTAGGGCCATGCATGGACATCATGAAACGAAGCATTGAAGATTATGAGGAACAACTGATTCGAATATTTGGATCCCAAACTAATCTCTCCGATGCCCGATGATACTAACGGTGGCACATCCATATGACGCCACGGCCACAGAGACCCAGCCCCGAACCACTGCTTCAAGGTATCGGCGTTAGCAACTAGTGTCATAACTAAAGGAAGTCCCATCATAGTCTACATACATACATCACATCTCCCCACATTGGGCTTAAAACTTTCCGTAAAAGAGAAGTAAGGATGCTGTGCTGCAAGCTGTCCAAACGCAGTACAAGATGTCCATAGATCAGTGCGAAGCTGTAGAATTGGGTCATCCCAACTTGCTGCTGTGGTTGTCATTGTTACGTCCCAAATGAGTACAACATGAAAGGATTCAAGTGACCAGACTTCTTTGTCAGTTCTGTTAGCAACCAGTTTTGTGTTGTGCCAAAATTATAAAAAGAAAAAAAAAAACGAGGCAATGGTGGTAATAGCAATACGGAAGTCTAAGGCTATGCGATCCATTAATGTTGAGTGTGACGTCTTGCTTGATTCGGTGGCATTTACAAATAGGCCTAGGTCAAACTTTGGGGAAAAAAATAACGAGCTTCAAATTAATTTGCAGTTTCAAAATGCTTAGAATGACTGTTTGTGGATGTTTTGGTTCTTGTCCTTGCATGATGTCAGTGTCTCAGCTATTGGAATGACTGGTCGAACGAATGAAGCCTCACCCTCCATCTAGGATGTCTGAATCATCTTAGAAAACATTGTTGTTACTTTAATTCATTAAGTCCTCAATCCCTGTCCTGACCTGTCTTAGCTGGATGTACAGGGTCTGCTGTGAGCACTGACGCTTCTATGAAGTTTACCGTTATGCATGATGATGTAACGAATAAAAGTACAAACTGTTTTTTTTTCTGTTGTGTTTAAAGAATGCATAACGTCGTCTCCCAAACAACCGTGAAATTCCAGCGCACGTACTAGCAAAATGGATGTCGTAGTCGAATTCCCCGAGTACGTGAATGTAGTAAAGCTCAGTATCTGAGCTGCAGTAAGGCTATTATAATTGCTCTTTAAAATGGTGGGTCATTAATTCCAAAGAGCACCAACTCAGGTGATGACCAAGTGGTGCCCGCTGATAATGACGCTTGTTAATTTGCTCTTGAGCTTGTCTCGTGCTTCAACCACTTGTTATTGTAACCAAACGTAAGCCAGCTGCTTTTACAAGCATTTCTGAATTGTTTGCCGTCTTGGTTTAGTAGACTTTTTCTTTGTCACATCGCACTGCTTTTGGACCTTTCATATCTGCCGCTAGTTCCTAACGCATGGACTGCGTAACTGTGGCCACAATCGGTCGCACTAGCCAAACCATGACATTCAACATATTATTTTTTCTTAATTTCACTTTTATTTTTAATATTCCGTAATTTGATTATGATCATGACTAATACTACATTTTAAATCATTCATACAAGTATAGGTTCCAACATCCCATTGCGTCCAATAGCTTAAACAAATGTTGTTGGTGCTCATAATTTCCTCTCCAGTGGCGTAGCTTTGGGGTTTTCCTTAGAAACACCTAAAATATGGTGTAATCATTTACATCCCTAATGTTGCCTTTGCAAAAAAAAAAAAAATTATCACGTTTTGATCTTCGTGCAGCTTCCAACAAAGAATCAGAAGAAAAAGTTTGGTTAGTTCTAGGTTTAGCTGTAAGAGCAGCAATGGAGAAAGCAAATTACTGATACATGGAATTACTCCAATTGAGATACGTTACCAATTAATTTTTATACTCGTGGATTCACTGCATTTGCCTCAAAAGGTTCAGCCCACTAACTATGCCACTGTGTCCTATCAGACAGATATTTAATCATCGGAACTTTTTGATCACATTATGAATCAACAAATTAATCTTTACGGAGTAGGTTGTTTTACTTTTTTTTAGTGAGTGTCTCGACTATGTCTAGCTGTTGGATGTCTGTGTCTCTTCCAGACGTTCTTGTACTCTCGTTTATTGTCATACGTTCTTCTTCCACGTTAAAATCTAACCCTAATAACGTTCCTTGTCAAATATTAGGCCAGCTACTTATGCTTGTGTGCGCAAGAGAAGGGATAACACAATAACGGTAATTGTAAGCTGGTCAGTTCAACTCCTTAATTTTCAGTGCTGTCGGTGGTCTCCGACAGAGTAAAAAGTAATTCCAAGTCCTAACTATAGTAAGAAACCTATCTTTTACGGAATTCCTTTAAAACAAACTTGTTTCATACGGTTGCCTTCTGCTATCGTCCTAGTAAGTCGTTTTGTATCCCATAAAAACTTCTAAGGTGCCCTTTGCAAAAAAATTTTCAATTCAGCACAGAGCTATCTGAGTGCTAAGAATGTATATGAAGTCTTGATTAATGAAGAAAGTCACTAGCAGTTAAAATTATTCAATCCAGGGTCAATCTAGGCCTAACATTCATTGTAAGCAGTATTGTGGATCGCTTAGGTGTCTTACCAGTTAGGACTAAAGCGATACAATTAAGCCTAACTATGCTTTTTCTTTACACAATTTAAGATCATGGGTAATTCTGAAAAGTGTCCCTCAGTAAGTTGTAAGACTTAAACCGTATTTAGACAAAAAAAAGCTAGCGACGATTTCACTGCCTATGCACTCCATTATACAAATTATAGACTATCACTTTCACTTAAAACAATTTCATATCGCAGTCATTAATTACTCGAAACTGTACGCGGCGGTCAAACCTGTGTATTGGCCAATTTCTAATTTAAATAGCTTGAAAATATATAAATAGAATATCAGCTAAACATTGTGTTCTTTAAATAACACCTTTTAGGAATTACGGAGTTGTAACTAGTTCAGTTAAATTTGATAACTGTATTGCAATGAAATAGATTCTGTTCTTGCTACCAAGTGGGGTGAAATGAAGCCAACGGGGAGAATGCTACCAAGCACAAGCCACCCCTAATGGGTAGCGGGCTGTACCACCTTACACTCGCTAAATGCATTGATGTTTGTACCTTCAGAGGCAAACATCCATGAATTGCAGCATATACAGTTTTACACTACCACTCACACACACCTCAATAGTGTTCAGTAAACAGTGAGCTTCCGAGAGCAGACTTGCTCTTAGTGCAGTTCTTTGGTGCTATCCAAGTCGCGCACGGCAAATCATGTAAAACTACCAAGCTTCACAAATTTCCATATATATATATATCCAGAATTGGTGTCAAATCCTGTTAAGGCCACAAGTTGCTTACAGCGCTGTATGAATAAAATAAAATAAAAACACCACCCATTTGCCCTTTGTTACCACGACAATCTAGTATTTTGAGATTCCTACATTCTGTTGTGTCGTTAAGGTCAAATGTTTCCCCAAACATAAACGTGTAGGGTTTCTTAAAAAGTCGAATCCCAACTGCTGACATATCCTTGGCCTTGTGCTTACGTCATAACAACTTAAAATTATAATCTGCTGTGGTTCTATCATGTGTGCTGTTTTTTTGTGCAACAAACTTGGTGTAATATGATTTTTAAGTTCTTCTAGCAGGGTTATAATGCTTCCTTATCTACATGGAATTTCAATGTTATGTTGACTTGGAACCTATTGAAGCCTGGCAATAAACAGGTTTATGTTGATTTCACATTGGTCTATTTTTTTTTGTACTTTAGTGCATCCTTTACGTATCATTAACAAACGGAATAACACAGATCATCAATATTCAGGTTGAGTGATGTATTTTTGTATTGTGTGGTATGCAAAAAACTGACCCAGTCCGACCCTGATCATCCACTGCCAATCCCAATGAAGAGTCGAAGTTGGTGTAGTAAGGTTTATTCAATGGTCCATGCGGGCATTCCATGATGGTGGTTCCGGGTTCAGTAGGCGAGGGTGACTCCAATCAGTGTTGGTGAAGAGGAGAGCTGTTGCTGGGCCAAAGCCTAGAAGTGAACTGGCTGTCTGGAGCCTGGCAACTCCTTAAATGGTAACAGCTGTTTACAATAACTAGCAGCAGCTGGTACCATAGTCGCTCACTCTCACCAACACCCAACAGCGTCTCAACCTACTTTCAGGGATAGCAGCAACACCACTGAACCACATACACCAGATACATGACAAAAGTGAATACAGATAAACACAGCTCACTGAGCTCCATTATTCCAATACAGAAAGTATAGTAAGCTTAACCTAAAGCAAGAGTGTTGTCCAATTAAAGGCACATAAATCCCTCCGTTCTGGCCGCTTTACTGTGCGTCACCTACGCTAAAATATAGTTCAAACGGCCGCAGCGCATATTGCTCTACGACACTAGTTAAACTCATTTGGGGCCGCGGCATCGTGACACATCGTACGACCAAGTCGCAAACATGAGCGAAGGATTAATTATCCTTCCTCCAGGGCCGCGGCTTGCCAGCAATGTGGCGGGAGTTAAATACCGCTCGGACCGAGTCGTTTAAAACAAGCCTAATAACATTCACGCGCCACTACTGACTTCTGCATCATACCCTTAGACCAGCAAATGAAAGGTAAATCAGTTTATATAAAACTATTTCCGGTAATGTATCGAGTGAAACTGTTAAAATATACCGGAGGGAGTTATGTGCCTTTAATATAAATCAACACGAAGATACTCTGCAACAACCCAAGACCACAGCAGTAGGCATATGGCATACCATTTACTGAGCCTTAAGGGCGCTTGCTGATATAAATATAAAACGATGTAGGCGAAATGTCCTAGCAAAATCGGGACATCCCCGTTCACAACTCCGGGCGCTCTTAAGGGACAAGCTCAGATGCCTTGTCAACAATCATCCACTTCTGACAATTTTTTGCCCAACCTAAGACTGTTGTCCTTGAAAGGAGATTTTCTGCGAATTTGGTCAACGCCGAGACAAATACGGCTAGGCATTGTTGGTACACCAGAGGACAGAAATAAACTGAACAGCTCCCCAGGGTCATACCCAGAAGCAGAATATTTTCAGCCGGTGTGCGACAAACTTTTTACAAACTAAAAACGGTCTGCAGGAAGAGGGAGGTGTTTGGGAGTTGTAGGTAGGTTGTGAAGATGGAATTTTGAATTGAGCAAAATTTTGAGTTAGGCCCATTTGGGTTTGTGAACAAGTTTCTTGCGAGAACTTTTTTCTACACCTCTGTAGGTTGTTTTTACTAAACAACTTGAGAAAGACCAAACCTATCGTCATGACAATAGCACCATTCAAAAGCTCTCGAAAAAACGGTTAAAATGGTGTATTTGAACGTCAAAATCGGTCAATTTTTGGCTAACTTATCGCAAAAAGAAGACCAAGAAAGAAAAAAGTGCAGGATAAATCGTACTGCAACACTGCCAACCGTACTGCGACGTAGCGTCGCTCTGATTCTGCTACAGGGATCATGTGGAACCGAGTCAAACGCCTTCGCCATGTCTAAGCAACCAGATGTACAGATGCACCCACATCCAAGGCAGACGCAATACCATGTATCATTTAACAAAAGCAATTCACATGAAGAGCCCTTGCGAAAACCAAATT
>JAHWFP010053236.1:51356-62535 GCA_023313725.1 Lithobius niger | reverse complement strand
CTCAAACGAAGGCCCTAGATTTACCAGCTTGCATTAAAAAATTTCAGTTTTTAATTATCGTATTTTCAAAACGATTAGAGAGAGACAAGCTGTTATCTCGAACCAAACAAAACCCCAATCAAAGCCCCACATAATATTCATTACTTTGCCAGCAGTTATTTTTATTACTACGCATTAAAAACAAAATGCCTTACCCCATTCTCTTCCCTACAAAACGAAGCGGTGGACTTGCTTTCATTGTGCTGGCTGGCCAAGCTGACTGCAACGCCAGCTGATTCCTCTTAAGAGTCACTACAAAAACCTATGTATTGATGAAATAGATGGCCAGCAAAACTTTAAAAAAATAACAATTTGTGTCCTTAATTCTTACGAACCATAACTAGCAATATAAAAAAGAAAAGAAAAGAAAATAATAAAATTATTGTTTATGTTGAACAATGATTAACAACTTGGAACCAATCGTACCAGACGATTTCTGCCTAACGGAGGTTTATCGTTTAGGTCAAAACGCTACCAGTGGGTGGATGGTCGGGTAAATAAACCGTGCAGTTGCGGAGTTCCTGTAATAAGATGAAACTGACATTTTTTTTTTAATTTGCAATTCATTTGCAATCAAATTTGCAATTCATGTCATCAAGTCATTCATAAATTCTTGGTCACATGCAGTAGTAGTCCTTTGATTTAAAATGTGTTGGAGCAACTAAAATTTAAAGTAAAATTTAAAGTAAAGTGCCGCTGCAAGGCCAAGAAAAACTTACACTACTCATTCCCCCCCCCCCCCCATAAAAAAACAAAATTAAGAATAACGAGCCAAATTTTAAAATTTTCTTCGTATAATTCATGAAAAAAGGTAATAAATCGGCCTACAACAAATTGCTAATACCGATACCATACCGAAATTTTATGAATTCACCCCGCAGTAACATAGGGGCCCCACATTTTTTCTTGCAGGGGCGCCCCAGAATTCTCAACTATGGTGCTGCAGCTCCAACTGAATGCATTACGAAATACATTGCTATAGAACATACTGTGAAACTGCTATAATATAACACCAAAAAATCCCGTGTAAATTCAAATTACGGACACAAACATCAACACCTCTCACTCTGGAGCAGACGACGATGTTAAGAAGTAGTCCAATAACAGCAGACACAATTAAGGGGTATTGAAAATTAGCTGTATAATGTTTGTGTCCGTAATTTGAATTTATGCAGTATTTTTTCGTATTACTGAATATATTAATACTTTCAGACCTGGAAGAAGTGAAGGAATTGTTCTGTAAACGTGGTTACAGAGCTATCTGCAATATCCACAAATTTGAAGAAGTTACTCAGATCTCCCTCTGCGAAAGAACTCGCGCTTGGTCTTATTCTCCCCCTTCCCCAACCTATCCCATCCGTAAACTTCCACAGCCCACCACACACCGTTTCTGTACCAGAAGTATGGCCCTGCCTCCAACTGCCCCAGTGGCGGAACAAGTACGCTTCGGGCCCGTGAGCAAGTTAACCAAAAGGGCCCTCCGTCCCCACCCAATAGAAGAACAATTTAAAAAAAAAAATGAGAAAAAGTCAATTTTTTCTAATAATCAAGCCCGAAGACTGCTCTGTTCGACTCCGCCTATTAGCTTTTTAGTTTAAATTCTTTTGCTATTCTGCAATATGATTATTTTCTGCACTGTGCAGGGTTCATACAGGGCCCCTCGTAAGCCAGGGCCCGTGTTCAGCTGAACGCGCTGATGGTCCGTCCCTGAACTGCTCGGCTTTCCCTTCTCCCACCGATTCGAGAGGAAGAAGTTGCTATCACCGAGGCTCTCCGATTAGCCCCCAGCACATTTAAGAAAACTCTCCGGAGTTGTGTATCGAATTCCCTTCCAGGATTTTAAGATAATCTATATTGGTAAAACCAAGAGACATCTTGAGGTTCGTATCGACAAACTCATAGGGACCAACCGCCATGGGAAGCTCAATGGTATAGCCCAAGACCACAGAAAGCCCAGGCATTCCATAGCTTGGGATCAAACTATTGTGTTAACGATAAAACCAAACATCAAAACACCAAACATGGTTCTCCCCCCCCCCCCTCCAACTTGGGCATTGGCGTCATTTGCTATAAAACACTTTTCTCGACGGCGTGTGCCTCTTACGAGCCGCACAGGACTTACTTATGACCGTATAAAGCTTCGTGCACCACAAGCTTGCAGCCGAATTTGATGCATTGATTTATAGAACACTCTTTAATCTGTGTGCGTGTCTTTCGATATTTTGTTGCCACACGTGCTGTGCGTTTTTTCTGAAGGATGAGAACAGAAGTTCTTCCGAAAATACTAGTAAAACTGTGAACCAGGTTCTTCCTGGTTAGAGTGTGATTCTAGTACTTATAATTACCAAGCTCTCACCCCACGGTAGCAGACACCACTGATCGCAGTGCTGTTTTTACAGGGATAGTTGGAACTATGGTAATTTCTTGTCATGCAGTGGACGTCCAGAGTGAAATTGGAATGCGACTTGGAGACGGTCAGTCAAAATTTGGCAAAAACTCTAATTTTCTGGCAGTCAAAATTGGTTCCTATTGCCAGAAGGAAATTAATAAAGCATTCGCAGTAGTGCAGCTTTCATTTCCTCCTGCTATTGCCTTATCGAAAATATGCACTATCTGTAAATTTCCTGCTTTCAGTTCCTGAATTGCTGTTTACCCTGGAGGATTGTAACTCTTTAGATCTGCCCAGCTGCGCAACCCGTCTAGACATGTGCAAGCACAGACCCTCCTTCCTCAAATGGTGCTACTGCGAGAGCCAGCCATGCGTTTTCCTCTCGATCTGTCATGGTGGCAACTCAAAGAGGGGAGGTTGGGTGGGTACAGGTAGTGCATATTATCGGTCCGGCAATAGAAACCATTTCTGACTGCCAGAAAAATTGGGGTTTCTAGTTGCCGGCACGAAAATATCCACTACTTGTAAATTTCATGCATTTACAGTTGACTTCGTCACAAAAGGTGGCGGGCACCACCTGACGGGATCCCAAGGGTTGCAAGCTAGGTTTCCGTGGAGAGCAGTTCTCTGCAGATTTTTATGCACTAGGCCATCTGCAATAGGAAAGAACTTCCTGAAGTGAAAGTTAAGGCTTGGAAAGTTGATCGAGTTTCGATGTCCTGAGAAAACTCGAAGAGTCTAGGGGGAAGGGGGAGATTGAGAGCTTACCTTAAAGTGAATGAGGAGAGGGTAGAAGACCATCTTGAAGGTGTGGACGATGTCAGGATGGCGAAATGGTTGAGGTTAAGGACTTGAAACCGATGATGAAGTTGTGATCCGGTGTTTAATGCTCAACTGGGTTAGAACAGTGACGGTTGAAGGTGGTTGAAGAGCTCCATTGTAATTTCGGGTATAGTTCTTAATGTGTGAAAAGGGGGAGGTGGTCAAGAAGTTAAGAAATGATTTTCGATAAATAGAGGTTTACACATTTTTTTTCGAAACTTAGGGAAAGAAAAATGTAAAATTGGAAGGGCGGGTAAATGCGGCACGAAGTGTGTTCAAATTTCCCCGTCAAAAAAGAGAGGAACCCATTTCAAGAAGGTTCAGCCACAGAAAAGTTGGGGGGATTTTAGCGTTACGGTTTGGTCGAAAAAGATAAAGCGTAGCTTTTGGCCCTGGAGCGGCAGTCACGGCAAGGGAGTTGACGAGTTCTTCTTAAGTAACAATTTCTTCATTTAGGCTTAACATGGAAGAAAACCTAAGGTGTTGTCGAACTACCAGACCTGTCTGGCAACGTATGTTTTGTGGCATGGTGAAATTGGCCCAGATCCATTCCTTTTCGAGTTTGGAACGCTCTACTCTGCTGAAGTTGAGAGCTGGGTTCACTCTGCTGGAGCCAGGAGATTTCTTTGAGGGGATTGGAACTGGCGGTAGAGTTGGATCAGTTTGACTGTTCGTCGGAATAGTTTGGCGGTCTGAGTCGAGAATGATGACTTTGGTTTTGAAGCGATGAGGTGAATTTTCCTGTTCAGAGGTTGAGACCTGTGGATTTGGAAAGGCCGATGGGCCGTAGATTGGAGGTGTTTGTTGAGATCGGTTCCGGATTTCGGCATTGGCGAAAGCTTCTGCATGTGGGCATCAGCCAAATGAAGTCTAGTACGAAGTTTGGAGTTACTATCTATCAAATTTTAATGTTGTGTTTCAGGGCGGTGATTTCCGATTGAGCTTGAGAGATTTCGGAATGAAGTTTTCTGATGTAAGATGCGATAGGGGCGGCATTTTTCCCAAGGTGCCGAATGCTGCAAGATGAAAGATCAAACTTCTTTCCTAGCAGTTTTTGCAGTGCGGAGATATCAGTAAAGTTTAGAGAGGCCGGGGTTGCGGTTGAGAAGGCGGGGGAGTCCCTGTCAAGGCCAAAGGTTGAAGAGGAAGGTTGGGAAACGGATTCCGAGTATTAAGTTGACTCAGACGAGGGAACAATTGAAGGCGAATAATGAATGGTCTTAGGCAGGGGTGCCGAAACGGTGATTGTGGGTTGAACGTTCGCCAAACTTGGAATGGAGGACAATGAAGTTTTGTTGTGGTGGAAACAGCGGCACTGGTTGAGCTTGGAAGGGCAGGCGCCCAATCGAAGGTTCTCGAGTTGTTGAAGGGCCTTGCATGGAAACCTGCTGAATGGACGGAGTGGGTAGAATTTCGCCACACGAGATTGATGAACAAGTTTTGCAGGATGAGGCGGAAGATGACGGAGACACAATCGTTGATTTACCCGTTTTGATGGAGACTCGGAAGGGGAGCCATAGATAGGCGTTCTCTCTCCTTTTCATCTGGTCGTTGCGAGTTTTGGCCTCTTTGTGTTTTAGGACGATGAAAGGCCACTCCTCGGACGGGATGTCGAGGCAGATTTTGCAGGGGTCCAAGAAGTAGTTACATTTGTGGTGAGATTGGCAGGCGGAGTGTGGGTCCTGACGTTCTCGTCTGGAAACTATGGCGGCACAGGTGCAAACGTCCGGGGTTCTGGCTTTGGTGACGTCCCAACCACTAATAGTTGTTGTGGGGGCAGGAATGGTCTTGCCCGATTTGCCACCACGAATCTCGGGACTCATTTAGTTGAAGTTGGCTGATGCAGAAAAAAAGGCACAAATTCCCTTACGTGCGTGACAACGGTGAAAGTCTTTAGGCGAAGGACCTTCGGTGAAAGATACTTTCTGTGAAGGAGAAAACCGAAGGAGAACAAGTTGATGACGGTGAGAGACCTGGAGGGTTCGAATGGCGAGTTTCAACTGGATCGAAGCGGTGAAAAGAGGAGATGGACACCCAAGGGAGAGGGTGACCGAACATCTAGATTTCGGTGAAACAACTTCATGGTCTGCTGGAGGAGGGCTTGTCGGAAGAGAACGGGGTTCTGGTGTTGAGGTCGTCGAGTCGTTCGGGCGAGCCATGATGCTGAAAAGGGTGAGTGATCTTCTTTCAGACGAAGGACGGATCCACTTGTGATTGGCGGAGGTCTTGACTTCAGCTTTCGATGAAGGACATGATTTCAGCTTTAGGTGAAGGACTTTCAATGAAGGACAGCTTTCGGTGAAAGTGTCGAACTGAAGTAACTTTCGGAGAAAACTTCAAGAAGGGAAGAAGAGCCACTTTTTCGTGAAAAGTCTTGCGGTGAAGTCTTGTGGTGAAAGTCTTGAGGCAAAGGTCAGAAGGATGAAGCGGGAAACAGCGAGCCATGGTGACACGACGGTGGATGGAGGAAAAGAGATGTCTATCGCCATAGCACCATTTGAGGGGGGTCTGTGCTTGCACATGCAGTCGGGTTGCGCAGCTGGGCGCATCTAAAGAGTTTCAATCCTCCAGAGTAAACAGCAATTCAGGAACCGAATGCAAGAAATTTACAGGTAGTGGATATTTTCGTGCTGGCTACTAGAAATGTGAATTTTGTGGTGGGAACAGATCAAAATATAAATTTTTGATTCACGATAATTTAAAGCACACATGCACTTTAACAAGCATAAATTCCATACTGGCTTTAGCAAGCTGAGTAACCCACACACATCTATAAACCAAATATTTAATTTTGAAGGCCATGGAGAATTCAACATTTGGTTTACAGATGAGTGCGAGTGCATTAAATTATCATGGATCAAAAAATTTTATATTTTAGTCTTTTAGGTTGCCAAGTGCTAATATGATTTCGGCAGGTAATATGCTTTCTGTTCAGCTTCAGGGGTTCACAGCAGTCTGTGTGTTGGAAAACGAACAAATATGTAACTATCAATTTCTTCAAAGAACTTGTATTTGCAGCTTATGAAGCTTATTTTGGTAACACTACACAGCATTTCCAACAAAACTCGTCTCAACTTAAGGGTAACCTTTAAAATCTTTCATATACTAAACACATTTAACTTTATAATTATCACTTACTCCTTGCTCCATGCAACGCAACACCAGAATTAAAACAGGTCCATTGCTGGGTTCTGGCAAATTTTTGGTGGCTTTTTGCACTGCCACCTTCATCAGGCACAAGTCTAGAGTCCAAACGCACTAGTGGTGGACTCTGGGCTTCCGTTGCTTTGTGTGAAGCAAGGAGCAAGTCTACAATGTCTACAAACCAGATTAACATAGCCGAAAAGGCCGTTTTTTTAAATTGATAAATATCGTGTACCGTGATATGTATCATGATAGCATCGTACCCGGCTTCGCCCAGGGATTTGTTTGACCCGTGGTTGTTTCCCAGTATTTGCTCGGTGCTGCCTGATCGTTCACTGCAACAGTCGATTTTTGTTTGTGTAACACTCCCCCTTTCCACCAATCCTCTCCCTCTCCTCCTGGTTTCCTTCCCTTTCTCCTCTTTGCTATACGTAGTTGAACATGTACCCGGCTCCCGGGTCCCGTGCTTGTTTGTTCTCTTCTAGGTTCAGTTAATGCGTAATCGTATGCTTAATCGTAACAGCTCACTTTGCCACCCCCCGCCCCTCCAGTCTTTCGCTGTGCCTTAAGCGATGCGAACCGTGTGAAAAAGAAGTGTACATGACGTCATGTAATACTTGCCCTTGAGATTACCACGGTGTTTAGTTAGAAGGATAATTGTTAGAGCAAATTGTTAGTCGAGGCAACGTCCCAGTTCAACTTCATGCCAAAGAATTGACACACTCGCACGTTTTCATTGTTCCCCTTTCGGGGGTCATTGCGGTTGCCTATCATGTATCATCTTCCATACACATTAGAAAACTACAATAAGGATGTTACAAATGTGATTTACATTCTGTGCTTACCTTCATAATGGAGTGGATAAATTGTGTTTGTTACAAATTGTCAGCGAGTTTCTTAATACGGTACACGAAACCACTAACAACCTAACTCAAGTAAAGTACAACAGCTTAAACCAGGTTGCCACTGACAAATATCTTGCCAAGATGATGTTGGAAAAGATCGCTTGCTATGCAATGCCACAGTTAATTTAAATTATCCTTGTTTCTTACGCACGTCAAACTTTTCAACTTCAAATTGTTGAGCAAGAGTGCTAAATTACTTATACAAGATGGGCGGTCCACAAAAACTGACGACCCAACGTTTTCTAAGTCCAACTTTTCTAGTTAGCACCCCTCATAAGGCATAACCAGGATGCGACAGAAATCAAAGCTAATGAAACGGGAAGATTTCTGTCCTCTCCTGGTTCTGTGGGGGTCAAGCTTACTAGAAAAGTTTAACTTATAAAAGCTTGGGTCGTAGTTTTTTGTGGACCACCCTGTACGTTAACAGCTGACAAAGCACAACTGCGTTCATAAGCGGGTGAGTGGTAATGCGCTAATTATGAAATATGGTACCAACCAACAATATTGGTTGATCAAAACATTGTTAATTACTGAGGCTGCACCCATACTAACTATACAGATTTGATAATCAAAATTCGCCAGTACTAGTATTCAAAGTTCGTACTGTGGAACATGACGAAATTCACAAAAATATCACGCACATTTCCAAAAACTAGGAGTAAGTGTCTAGTTTGTGGAAATGTGCATGATTTTTTTGTGAATTGACTTTTTCGGTACTCAAAGTTTCATCAGTGATGTAGTTTTCAAGTCAAATGTTATAATTTTTTCTTTTCGAAATCAAGGCGTTAACCCACAGTTAAAAGGTAACTAGGGGGATTAGTTTTGAGCTAAACATTGTAAACCATGCGTCGTTAACTAAAACAGTTCCCAAGTTATAAATATTTGGTGAAAAGTAGCGATACTGACGCATTACCAACACAGCTAATATCGGCAATCAATCCAATCCAGTGTCGATGCAGCTTCATTAAGAGTTACTTAAAAATAATTCTGGTATAGGTGATGAGCAAAGAAAAAACATAATGTAAAATGCTAATGCATTCAACAACACAACTGAGATTTGCAAGTCGCCAAGCTGCTACCTTAATAATCAATGTCCTGCCGATGAAGGGTGGTGGATCACCAACAAGCCACTAATATTTGAAGCAAAAGTCGTCACCAACACGGAGACCACCAACAATAAAATGAACAAGGTGATTGCACTTCTGTACTCCCCAAAAAAATTTTCTACGATTTTAAACAATCTTAATAAATTAAAGATTAATGAAATGAAGATAAATTACACACGAAAATGCTTCAATTCACAACACAAATATACACAAACTGTATTCGCAAATTTGTGATAGGCATATATCAAAGTCTAATTATGTTATTTTCGATTTCTTTTTTCTTCAGGCTTCTTTATTTCGTGCTCTTTTGTGTTTACATTGCTAACGTCGAATACACAGCGAAACATCCATTTGCGAAGACTAGAATCACTGTCTTGCGATTCAACACAAATTGGCTGTGAACACCTTTTATGAACTTGCAAGGACCATCCAATCACTGAATCCATTACCTAATTAGCAAGGAGTTTAGAGCACTTCACGAGCAACTGGCATAATCTGGCAGAATAAAACAGCACCGCCCTAAAAATACAGGAAGCAATGTAGTCCGTCAGTTTTGAACGGGATGAACCACACGAGCGCACGCAGCAATGTAAACACAAAAACCCAAACAACAAGAAGTCTGAAGAAGATAGGAGAAATCGAACATAACATCATCAGACTTTATATGCCTATCGAAAATTCGTGAATAGCTTTTACATGTATTTGCATTTTGAATTTGAGTGTTTTCGTGTGTAACTTTTCTCAGTTTTGATCATTCAAAGTAGAAGACATGGTTAGATTTTTCTCGACCAATGAAATGCAATTAAAATTAAATTAAAAAATTAGGTTGACTTAATTTTTTTTCTTTTACATTCTACGTACGGAATTTTTATGTTACTTACTTAAAAGTTGACTGAATGGAGATTTACTGCACTAAGAAGTCTATATCGTGACCATTTTTTGCGCACTAGCTTGTTCGTCATTACGAAAGTGCACGAGGGAAATCTTGCCGCGGTTGTATCCACAGCTTGTTTCATAGGCCACAACCACTTTATTGTCAAGAACCAGAATATCTACTTGCTATCAGAGATATTTGAAAAATACAGTGTACTGTATAATGATAACAGAACTACCAACGCATCGCAACTGTATTTTATTTATTAACTCAGCCTTACATTCAAGGAGGCATTGTATGACTTTATGTTATAGTTGGATAACCAAACTTCAGACTCAGCTAAACTTCTGTAACACATGGCACACACACTAAGTGCTCAATGAAATCTTTTTTTTTAATATTCAGCTTTCGTCTAAGAGAAGTTTCCAAAAAAAAAAAAAAAAAAGTGAAATAACAGTTCAAAATTGGTCCAAAAATGAATGGTATGCAGCGCTTGCGTACATTCTTCTACATGCTGGAAAATTAATCAAAGTGATTGAAGTGTCGTTAACTCGTCAAACGTTATTGCGTTTAAGATTAGCATGCCTTTCCCCCCAAAATACATGCCATTATGAGTATTGAGTTTTTTCAGTAACAAATCTAGCTATTTTGAATTTAAAATAATATTAGGGAAGGAAGAATGAATGAATGCATTACACATTAGCTATCCATTAGGAATCTCATCCATTCCAGAGAAACTGAATTCTTATACCTAATTTTAGAAGTCATGAGGTGTAACAAATAGCAATAGAACTATTTACATAATACACAGGTATTGTAAAAATTTTTTTTTTAATTATTGTGTGCTCAACCGGAAAACACTGAACTCGATGGAAGAAAACTTGAAAAATGTTCATTCTCTTGCAGAAAAAGCACACACATTCATAATAAATACTGTACACTCAAGACATGATGTTTATGGCCCATATTGTCTTGGAAGAATGCTTCTCCCTCTCATTGCAAACAAAAACTATGTAAATTTAGGAATGATGTCTAGATCGTTTTCTGATACCGTGTATTCCGACGCAGCAATGTACACAGCAACCGCCACAGCCACAATGGCGGCAATGTTAGCACTCTTTTTGAAGATGATGAAGGTGGCTATCGACATGCCAACGTATGTCACATATCGTGCAATGCGAGTGTGAATTGAACGATTTAACGACTCGTCATCTGAAAAGAGAAAAACTTGAAACAGTCAGGGCTAGCACATGTTTCAGCAAACAGGTTCCAAAACCCTTTTTTTTAAAGTTATAAATCAAAATTTAAGGTATGAATCCAAATATTTTAAGTATTTCATTTTAATAGTGTTTTAACACTCCAGAAGCCTCTCGATTAGCGTTTACAGTTTTCTTGTGATGTTTTCCACCAGTGTGGTTCACGACTGCATCTCTCCTTGGATCACCTGTCTTGAAATGTTTGAGGCACGCCAAGCAATGGGCAAAAAATCACCTGCCGCTGATTTCGTGCACCATGATCGCCCAATCCTCAAGCACTGATGCTTTAAACAAAGGTCTGCTGTGGATGAGAATGGCTCATCTCTTTACGACCTTCAGATGACATCGCAAAGTTTGTTTGTGCCCCACTCACCTACCATGACCGTAGGGTAAGCCTAATAAGAACACCACTCCTCAGACTAGCTGCTGCACCAGTGGAGTTGGGCAACCTACAGCATCGACTACAACATGTAAAACGGCCCCCCGACTCACTACGATACAAACAGGATACTCGCTAGCAAACAAAGAGCGAAATTACAGAGAGGATGTCAGCCAGTAAAGGAAGAGAAGGAATTATATAGCACCATAAATCGTGTATTAAACACCCATGGGCTTGTCAAATTAATTTGTCTAAAATTGGGGGG
>JAHWFP010053236.1:22936-51256 GCA_023313725.1 Lithobius niger | reverse complement strand
AATTAATTCGTGTAAAATTGCGAGGTGGGCGTTAAAAATAAGTATTATCTATTTTCTAAACTAACTTCTATCCAGGGAGGAAGTTTTCTATCACGGAAAAGTTGGCGAAAATGTAGTCATTTTCGTACACGATCTGGATTCAATCTAGCATTAACACAATGTTTTTGTTCTTATTTATTCACAAATTTAGGTTATTGTGTACTCTCCTCCAAAATTTAACATAATTCGCACCTAAAATTAATTTCTAACCATAGAAACTTTCGGTAACATGAATGGATCAGGATCGTAAACAATATTAGGCCTATGCGATCGATCATTGACGTGCGTGATCTGAATTCAGTCTAGCAAAAACACAATGTCTTTATTCTCATTTATTAACAAATTTAGTTTATTATATCGTCCTCCTTCCAATATCTAACTAAACTCAAAGTTAAAACTAATTTATAATCACCACCAACCTTCAAAACCACAACGCGATTCACGACCATGAAGCACATTTTGTGTTGACGCAAATTTCCAAAAACGTGATCCGGATGATGCCGGATATCCAAAATAACTGCGTAAAAAAAGTTATCTGCTTCCCGGTCATGAATGGCATTGTCATTTAGAAGGTTGGTGATGATTATAAATTAGTTTTAACTTTGAATTATGTTAAGATATTGGAAGGAAGACGTCTAATAAACTAAATTTGTGAATAAATGAGAATAAAGGTATTGTGTTTTTGCTTGACTGAATCCAGATACCGCACGTCAATGATCGATCGCTAGGCCTAATATTTTCGACTTTTCCGTGGATCGTGTTGGATTAAAGGTTGATTTTGTTAAATCTATGAAACTTTTACTTAATTTTGAAACAGCAAAAAATACGATCTAAATAGGTGAAACATTGAGTTCGTTAATGTAATAAGATTTCAGTTAAATTTGCCACAGAAAATCGATCATTTTTAAGGGGTGGGCGTCAACAACAGTTTATCAAGATTTTTTTACCTTCAAGCATTTTAGGGGGGTGGGGATTAGCATTAACTGGGCGTTTAATACGCGATTTATGTTTAGGTTTTTTCCACATTCGATAATTTCACAGCGTCAATAACGCTCAATCTCATAACACGGAAATTAGAAAATTTTGCAAATTTTCGATAGTTCGACTGGAGGTAGATGAAAAACTTTTCCCAACTGTCTTCTTCAGGCTAATATGAAGTTTCGGTGCTTTGGGTTACATACATCTAACTTGCTGCTGTCGTTTGTAAAGCGTGGCGTGGTTGTCCCATCCACCTCCAGTTGAACTATCGAAAATTTGTGAAATTGACCAATTTCCGTGTTGTGAGATTGCGATTGTGAGATTGAGATTGGTCTGAGATTATCATGTTTCTGATCTCTCACGGTATCATGTGTGAGTGTATTCCCACATTCCTAAATGTTTCACATTTTATATCGCATTTTTTGAGTATGTCACATTAATATATTGACAACTTCAAATCACATGTTCCATCCCCTTTGCACTGACCTGCTTTGAGTGCCAGGGGTTGACTACCTTTTCTATTGCATCATGTCTAGGGACTCCTATTGTATAGTAGGCTAACAGCTCACAAAACTACTCATCTTAACAACATGCTAACTTTGTACAGTGAACACAGGTTTAAACAATCAGAACAAGACACAGAACTAAATGACCACTTACCAACACAAATATTATCCTTCAGCGTGAAACCCTCTTTGCACTTGGTGCACATGTCGGGCCCATCACCATGGCAACCATCACAGGATTTATGGCATTCTGAGATGAAAGAAAAAGAAACGATGAAAAGACTATGGTACTACAATCTATTAGGCCGCTAAAAATTAATTAAGTCGTTCTCAGGAGTGGTATTAAAAAAAATTGATGCATGTGTGAAGTGTTTTTTTTTTTGTTTTTTCTTACGTTTTATTCTTAATTTTTTAGATGCGGGCAACCCTCTCCAATGTCGGTCGCCACTCGCCATTTGGCGAACGGAAACCAGCAGTTGGCGACCTGAAATTTAGCCTTACTCGCCAAAATGGCGACTAGCAATAGAGAATGACACTCAAAAAAGCGATATCTCGGGAACCGTACAAGTTAGAGACGAACGGTTTGCGGCGTTATGCGTAGATTTATAAGGGCTACGCAACTGCTTTATCTTCATTAATACTGGGGTTAAAGAGAATTTTAAAATTTCGTAAATGCATGAATTAGAAAAACCATGCATCCTGCAAGATGTCATTGGTATGTGGCGAGTAGAAACTGTGAAATGCTTTGTAAGGTCTACTGGCCAAGTGGCGACAGCTACTGGATTCACATTCGAGAGGGTTGGATGCGGGCAAGGCTTTTTTTTTTACCAAAGAAAACGATACCAGTAGCCTACATTTTGTCGTCAAGTACAATATCTACATTTTAATGCCAGGATCAGCATGCAAAATAAGCCGCGAAAATAAGTTTGTTTCTCGGGTATTTTCATTCAAAACGTAACCAGGCCACCAGGCTTTTTATTTTATTTTTTATTTTATTGGAAGTACTTCAAGTCTTACTTTCAAATGCTCAAAACACTTGCATCTTAAATTTACGGAAAAACTTGCAAAACACTTAATTTTTTCGGAGCGGAAAGTGGTTAATTTAGGCTAAATAATGCTTTTTTTTTCAGCTAACTGAATTGCTTTTCCTCGTAACGGTAATAAATTTAGCTTGAACTAGCAAATAAAAACCATCGACAAGGGGTAAATTTGACCACCAGGCAGGGCCTGAGAAACAACTTTTTTTTTTTTCGTAGCCTTACATCCAAGTTTTTAATTGTGACATAACTGAATGATGCTTGGATTTATTTCTAGGTGATTATGTGAATGAAGCTAAGAGCTCATGTGGTCATCGGCCCCAGGTAATGTTTGGTGAAAGTGCTGAAGCGTGATTGGTACTTTTTTTTTAGACAATGTCATAAAAAAAGTTTCATGCGCTAAGAAAAAACCCATGCATGCACTCCTGAGAACCACTTAATTAATTTTTAGTGGCCCTGGGCTATTAACTGGGTCAATCCCAGTGTTAACAATGCATTTTTTTAAAAATCTTCTAATTACAATCACTGAAGAACAGATTATAGCATTACTCTATGCACAGTGGTTACAGCTAACTGCCGTACTTACCTATACATTGATACGATCCCTCAACATTAACGCAAAAGTCGTTTGCACTACATGCAGGTGGCGTCCTGAGACATTCGTCTATATCTGTAGAGTAAAGGCTTTATTTCAATTCTCAATGCAATCTAATTGAAGTTAACATAAGGTAAGCAAATCATACACAATAACTACAGTCAACGCTCCTGAAGTTCCATACTTCTTGTGGACCCGCATCCTGCTCTGATCTGTTACCCTCTACTTCAGGGCATTTCACTCCAGGTAGAATCACAATTTGACCCAACGTGCAAGAGCCACACATAATGGCTCTTGTAGGGGAAATGAAAATTCCACCAGAAAACTTGTTCTTTTACGAGCAACAAAGTTCTCCAAGTAGAAAACGGCGAAACTATGTTACCAAATAGGATGCCTCCCTTGTCCGTGGCACATTTGAACTCTCTAATTTGCATCTAATTAATCCGTCATTTATGCAAAAACTTGCGTAACTTTCAATGTCCCCACTGTTGCCCGCCTCTTACTTCCTCCTCACTGTCTTTTGCGGCTGAAGAACACCCCCAGCGCAAGGTAGGTGGACGGGAAAATTAGTAACACAGTTTCATCGGATTTTAATCGGAGAACAAGTTCTCTGGTAGAATCCTCATTTCTCTTTCATAAAAATCCTCCTTACTGTGTTACCACCACTGTATCATTGCCAGATCATCAAGATATCAGTCGTCAAGCCTGTAGTCGCTACAAAAACGACCTTGCCAAAGTAGGAACGAACTCCCGGTTGATGGTATGGGGCGAAACCTGAAGGAGATGACCAATTCACCACATCTAGGATCTGAGAGGCCGAGGCACTGCATCCGGCCGCTGCCTGAGTCAGTGCTACATGCACCAAAGGTGCCTGGGAACGGTGGAGCAGCACAGCACACACAACCACCTGGCTACCATCAGCCGACAGAATGGTTCGTGGGGGCGGCCGTAAGACGGTAGAATCTTCCCGGACGATTCCCTGAGGCTAAAGATTGCTGACCATGCAACGGTTCTGTCTACAAGTACACACTATCATCCAAAGACTGCGGCCAGGGCCCAATCCACATACCACCTCAACCTGAACACCCAGAACGTCTCCCCACTCCACAACTGGTACTGAACACTACCTGTACGGCTTGGAAACCACCTCAACTCATATCCGGAAAACAATTCGGGACGCAAACTGCAGTCTCTTCCTTATTATCTGGTTCACTGCCAATAACGATAGGATAGGTAACATTGTAGCCGGGTGTTTCGTAAATGATGAATTAGTAGTAGCTGGGTCAAAATGGCTGGATTTTTATCAAATTCTATAAAAGTGAATGTCCGTTAATGACAGACACATGTTCTACATGTAGTGATACCGTAAATATCCGTAAGTAGCCAGTCTCTAGTTGTAGCCAGGTCAAAACTGCTTGATTTTCAAACAGTGGCCCGGGCTACAAATAGCGGATTTACGGTACTCAGCCTTTCTTGTACTCATATAGACAACTGGGCCTGTCGCACGAAAATGTAATGCTTTCAGCAACGGCAACAAACAGGAATAAGGGCCACTAGTGCAATATTCACGACTGCCAACGAAAGACACTCATCTCGCAGTCAAAGTCAAGGTAGCACTGCCAATAACGATAGGATAGGTAACATTGTAGCCGGGTGTTTCGTAAATGATGAATTAGTAGTAGCTGGGTCAAAACGGCTGGATTTTTATCAAATTCTATAAAAGTGAATGTCCGTTAATGACAGACACATGTGCTACATGTAGTGATACCGTAAATATCCGTAAGTAGCCAGGTCAAAACGGCTCGATTTTCAAGCAGTGGCCCGGGCTACAAATAGCGGATTTACGGTACTCAGCCTTTCTTGTACTCATGGATTCTTTATCCCCAAAAGAAGGTACAGCCTTACGACGGTTCTACTGCGCCAGTACACGATGGTCTTACATATCCCAAATGGGGATTTTCTGCTTAACTGCAACTGCCCATAGTGTCATCACCTCGAACCCGACTGGGTCCTTCACACCACTAAGAGCCACTACTGTACTTGCCAACCACTTCACATTTTGGACTTCATGCAACTATTTTTCCTTAGCCCCAACACCAAATATCCATGGTTCACGCCGTCCACGACAGGTAGCCCTATTCTCTTTCCAACATCATAATTTTCACATATTCTCCCACGACACGGTCTCTGCCACTCATTTCAACGCATGGCGCTATTCTTGGACGAACCTGTGTGTTTCCTACATTCTGACGGGCTCGTACCAATTCTTCTCACATTCTGCAATCTTACGATCCCGGCCCACCTTCGTTGCCACTCTGACTCCCTTACTCGATAAACAAGACAATGCACTCATTAATACTGCCAAATACCCAATAGGAAAGCCGGTTCTCCCGAACCGCGATCCGTGTTAGGCCTAATGGTGTCACGAGCTGTGTTTTTCTTTCCAACTGTACTTTTGTCTACCCATTTTTGCGTCTAATCCACCGTAACTACTAACTAGCATTAATTCCTTCTGGAAGTCCACTCAGACTGTCTGCGGTTGCTTTCTACAGAACATTGGCATGACAATCAGACCACATTCGGCCAAAAAACCACAAATTCCGCGCTAGTTTGAACCATGCCAACTAGTTTGTGCCAGGCCAAAAGAAATAGTGAAGAGAAGGCGTGAAGTGGGAAACGGTGGGGACACCGGAAGTGTCCTGAGTTTTTGCGTGTACTAAGGATTAATTAGTTGCAAATTAGAGAGTTAAAATATGCCGCAGACAAGGGAGGTATCCCATTTAGTAACAGTAAGAAGGATTTCTGCGACGGAGAAAGTAAGTTTAGTCACCATAACTCTCCCAACAAAGAGTCCTAACATGCAGCCGTACGAGCGTTGTGGTTATGGTTACTACTGAAGACTTGGGTGCCTCCGGTTATGCAGTTCAAAAATTGTTGTTGTCAGCACATTTATTTCTTAAAGAATGTATTTTGTCTAATTCTATGTCTGTGCCTAAGTCACAGGATGGACTAGTAGTTGTGGGTAACAAAAATAAAAAAGAAGGACCACATACAAAACAGAGTTTACAAATGTCATACAGGAGATGTTGAAGTAATGAATGTAACCGTAAACAACATTACTTCATTAAAAAACCGTTCTCAGAAAGTGTAAAAAACTGGTCCGAACGTGACAGAGCAAATTTACTATTACTGCACATGAATTGAAGTTTGGCCTAACATAAACAAAAAATGAATTGTCACAATTGTTAGGTGGAGGACTTTTACATAAGATTGGATTGAGCAGTCAAACTATTACCAGTACTTCGGAGGTTTGACGCGCTCCCAACCAAGTATTACCAGTACAAGTTAGCATACTAGTGCAGTTTACCAGGCACTGATTCAAAACTGATAAGGTTAATTACGTCCGTAGACAGTGGACTCCTTACAACATCCCATTATCGGTACAATTAAGTTTTTTTTTTATACTGTAACAGTATTGCAAGTTTCGTTAACAATACATTATTATACGTACTAACTACTTTCCTGTGTCACGCCATTGGTGACCATGAAAACAGTTTTGATGGATTTGTCAAGTTTAGGAGGCTAGGAGACGAAGTATCACTAGTCGCTACAGACTACAACCCAAGTGATAATTGTGATATCATTGCTTACACAATATAAGACTGACTACACCAACATCGGCAGACACAAATACTGTACAATACGAATACTGTATATCGAAAACCAACCTTAATCCAAACTACTCAATTATCCGAACATTTTCGGTCCCACTTATTCAGCTAACTGAGGTTCAACGTAGTGCACATTGCAGCAACAAATTTGTTAGCTTTCCCCAGGAATATCTGGTTTTGCCTGCATAATGACCGAGACACTCCGTCATTTCCTGTTTGTGTAAACATTTGACCCTTGGCAGACGACGAAAAAAATGCCACGAGTACAACAACCAGAAATGTAATTTAATTTTCGGACAAGAGTTTTCTGTCTTGGTCACAATAAAATACAAGATATTTACAAATAAAGCCCCATAACATTGGGACTGTCTACATTAGATCTGATGTAGATAGTCCCACCTCGTTGCGGGTCTTTATTTGTAAATATCTTGCATTTTACCTTGGCATTTTATTGTGACCAAGGCATGCAACTTTTATCCGAAAAATTCATTGCATTTCTGGTTGATGTAATTGTGGCATTTTTTTCATCGCCCGTCAGGGGGGAAATTTTTAACACAGCACTGATCTCTATACAATAGCAAAAGTAACATCACCACCAGGTGTAATATGAAGAAGAAATTATGTGGAGTGTGATTTTCTTGCTGGGTAATAGCACAATTTATCCAACATAAATTGTGGTCACAATGCACTTACCCTGGCACCCGTACTCGGGCGAGTTGACCCAACCTTCCTTGCAGACTTCACAACCTTTAGGTCCAGCCTCACGGCAGTGACCAGAACACGACCGATGACACTCTGTATAAAGGCAAACAGAAAAGGGTACCACTAACTGTTTCTTAAACAACTTGCTAGTTATTCACTATCAAGTCACTATAAAATAGTATGCTCACCAGAACAAATTAGTTTTGTGTCATCCTTGTAAGAAGTGAAGTATCCCTTGGCACAGCTATCACAAATCTCACCGTCGTAGCCACTATCGCATTTACAATCACCAGAGCCTTTTCGAGTGCCAGCACCCTGAACCAAAGCAGTTTCATCAATTTCAGATCCAATGCATTTATAAGTCAAGTTTGATATCATAAAAAAAAAAATCCTTTGGTTTCTTCATCTGCTGCACGTAACGGAAGTTAATCTATTATTTTTTATCTTTGAATAATAAAGCCAAGCATGACTACGTTTTTTTTTTTATTCTTTTAAAGTCTAATGGTTTTTAGAGTACATTCCAACAAAAAATAGTTGCCAATCAAAAGAAATGAATAAAAAATACTTAAGGAAACCAAATATCATATTTACATTTTAAATAGTGTGTGTCATAAACATGTGTTACTACATTGTGTGCGCATTGGTGTGACCGATTTTTCAAGGGTTTCAGTACGTACAGTTCCGGTCAAAAAAATCGCCCTTTTTCGTTATATCGTCGAGGGTCGTAATAACAACCATGGAGAAAATAAGTTATCTCGAAAACTACTGGTCGGATTTTCATGAAACAAAAACTGAACTGCTTATTAAATTGTCTACTGTATTTCTACCCTTATTAAATACTACTTAACTGACTGAAAGTAACTGGCCGAGCGAGGAAAACTTAACATCTCGAAAACTAGTGGAAGGATTTTCATGAAACAAAGACTGAATTGCATATTACAGTTTTCTGCTGAATATTGCATGTCAAACGTATAAAAATATAGCATATATCATAACAATTACTCCAGTTTTTGTTTTATTCAATTCTATCCAGCAATTTATGAGATATATTATTAGTTATCAACTCGTGCTGCTCACTCGGCCAATTATATTTGGCTACTTACCATTACATGTAATACGTATAGAAATATAGCTGATAGCATAATGCAACCAAGTTTTTGTTTCATTCAATTCTGTCCAGCAGTTTTCGAGATATCAACATTTTCGTTCAGAGTCACATACATTAATTAATCCGCAACTTCTTCCGTATAACGAAGGCGTTTTTTTTGACCGGAACTGTACACTACTTTCAGTGTACTGACTGTTGACTTTCCAGTGTGACACAGGTTTGCTACAGTGACTCAAATTAAGTACCCCTATAATTTCTTGCTAAAACCTATATATGCCAATATTGCTAACACTGAAGCTTTAAAAAATTGAAGGCAAGAAAAATTACTGCACCTTGCATTTCCCATTACCACTACACGGGGTTGCGAGACCTCCGGGACATGGTTTACAATCTGCTCCAAATGTGTTGTTGGGGCAGCACACTAGACATAAAACATGGTTTAGTAGACGTTTGTATACGACAAGTACATTCGTCAAAAGTTTCAGTGTAATTCCCTACCTTTTAGTGTATCAACACAATAGTACGTAAAGAAATCTGGCTGAGTCTTCTGATGATGAAACCACCACTTCTCGATCGTTTCTTCACTTTCTTCTACTAACGAATGACACTAAACCAACAAGAAAAAATAAATAAACAAGAAGAAGCATTTGCAAGCCTAAAATACAACAATGAGAAACATTGCTAAAAATTGCTCTTCTAGTTTAAATTACTGTATACATATCGAAAAGACACACATTAACTCCACAGTTTCTTGTTTTGTTTTTTAAAGAGAAGGAGGTGCTAAACAGTTGCGTACAACAATCTTTGGCGATTTAGATCTCCTACTAGCAAAATTAACAAAGAGCACAATTAACAAAAGCCACCTAAAACTATGTCACTATCACTAGGAGGAATATTTGCTAAACCTTATGTACAAATGACTACCACACCTGTGTTGTGATGACAGCAGAACATACAGCAGCAGGAACAGACTTAATACTTCGTCACTGTCCACTTACAGGATGCATCGATTTATTTGGTTAAAAATGTGTGATACATACATTAAGGATGCACCGATGTGCTAAAATGCCGATTCCGATGTCCGATTTCGATGTTGAAAAAACATCGGCCGATATCCGATTCCGATATCTCATGGTCCGATGTTTAAGAAAGTAAAGTGAAACTAAGTTAAATTTTTCATGGAATGAAAAATAATTAAGTGAATTTCGCAGATCAAATTTAAAATTTCGATAGGCCTAAAATTTAGCACCCAGAAGTTCATTATAGGAAGTGAATTATTAGTAATTATAAACCATTAATAATAATTAAATTATAAATGGTTTAATACAATTTTGGCTATCCGATGTTATAACATCTGCTGCCTAAAACTGATCCGATGTTCCGATGACCGAATTAGCCAAAAAAGACCGATTTCCGATGTCCGATGCTAACATCGGTGCATCTCTAACATACATCACCATTTCTTAATGCTACATTTCACTTTATAAAAGCATTATGGTAGATAAGGCCATGCAAAAAAAAATGTTTGGTTTACGGGCGATGTTCCAAATTGAAGCACCAGGCAACCAGACAGTTTATTTTATTTTTATTTTATTTAACTGCCCACATTTCTATGACATGTACCTAGCTCAAAGCTAAAAGATTATGCAGTTAGCCTAAAAAAGTATAATACATATTCTGCTAACATGTTATTTATGTCGTCTAGTATTAAAATATTTTAGTTTTTGCCAAATAACTTCTCAGCCCGAGAATGAGGTCTTGTTTGACTTCTCTTTTGCTTTACGCCCAACCGACCTGTTCAGTACGAACCCTAATCAATTTTGGCTTTTAAACGTACAAGCCCAGTCACTGCAACTTCGAAACTGCTTATAACTTGAAGGTGCTTGCTGATAGGCGTTGGCTTTCTTGTTTGACTGAGTTTACAATATTGAGTCAAATGTATCCTAATATTGCAAATACGCTAATTTTTCTTGCCTCCCCCCCTCCCTCCCAATCCCCCACGTAAGAAGCTTTTTCTGCTACATTCACACAAACTAGTTAAATGTTTCAAAAGCTTTTTACGCTAGGCTAAACAAAAAGAGCGAGAGGGTGTACCATCTAAAGCGTAACAACCTTACCTACTCACTAACCTACCTAATAATGAAAAAAGTTCTTAAAACAAAGGTTTTTTTTTTCAGATGAGGTGAATATGACTAACACCTTTGTAATATAGAAATCAGGGCCGGCGAAACTGGTTCGGCAGATCCGGCGAGATCCGTACCAGCAAGCGAAAGCCTCGCTGCATTGGCAGGCGAAGCTTAAGGTTTAGTTCGAAACAAAACACCACATGCGGTGGGGTGCAATGTAAAAATGGTCTAAATGATTTTATAGTTTGTTGAAACAATTTTCACGTTGAATGCCCGCCATCATCTTGAGGCATTGTGTTTTTTTCTTCACCTAAACGAAATTTTAAACGAATGCGTCGGATGTCTGCTGCCTCACGTTTAGTGTTGGAAATATAATAAAAATTGAATTTGGATTTAAATTAGTTGCATATTATGGATTTAAATTAGTTGCATATTATTTTTATTTTTTTCTATTTATTATTATTATCTTTTTTTTTGGAGGGGGGGGGGGGTTAGATAGGAAAATGGGTAGAGGACTGACTTGCCGGTTAGCCGTACCACTATTTTTCAGCCTCCGCTGGGCCTGACAGAAATTGAGAGCATTTACAACCTAAGTATGCCAGCATGCAAAAAGTGAGACAATATGCAACGTCGACTCACGCATCGCATTACTTTGCTTGTTAGGCTGAGGATGGCCCTATTATGAGGCTGCTTGAAATACTGCGTTAAAATCTGTTTGGCTTCTTGACTTGTAATAACGTAACAGTCAACTTATTTATAAGAACACATAAATAAAATAGTAAGTTCACTGGCAAGGTTAACAATTTACTTGCCACGTAACCAAGTACTGTATTTTATATTCACTAACATTTCTTTGAGATGCAAGGTTCACAGCTTGACGAGATTATGACGGCAGCTTAAAAAAAAATGTGACCGACTCACGCGGTTGGTGAATGGGTTGAATTTTTCCATGGTCTTCAAGCATGAATTGAAAAATGTGCTATTAGGCATTGTTTTATGTGTTGTCCCTTAGTCGTACATTACTTTCTGTCCATGATGTCCGACTGCTTTGATTATGAGAGTCAAAATCCACAAAACTTCTTGCAGTCTTAATGATTTATAAACTTAAAATCAGAAATAGGGTACATAATGCATGGAGAAAATAAATCTGTACAATGGGATCACAAGTTATCGTGAGGACAAACAGAAAAGCTTCAGCACAGGATGAGAAGTTCCTCTGCTCTGCATTGCACTGCACAACATTAATAATATTTTGTTGGTATGCAATTTATGCCATCTTTTATTTAAGTTATTTGTTATTTTTTGTCAAATAATTTCTAAGTCGTTTTAGTTGGACGCTTCAAGTTTGTACGATTGGAAAGCTCATTTCAAACAAGTTAAAATGATATACTGACATATATCAATCACTCAACATTTGACAAGAATATGAATTTTTTATACCGCAACAATTTAACCATCCGCACGCGACTAAAAAGGTTGAACTATGTACGGCCTAAGTAGTAAGCGCCAACAAACACTCCCACACTCTCTCCTCCAATGTCAACTGTTTTGCTCAAAATTTGAATATATTTACTTACATGCAGCACCAATAATTACCTGATCTTTCCCACGTTCCACATCACTGCAAAGTAATTCTTGAATTTCCACTAACCGAACTTCACTAAAAAAGATGAAAACATACTACAAAATTAAAGGGCAATTTCAGCCATTTTCACGTTTAAATTACAATCGTTGGCATTTTTATGAACAGCTAAACAAAAAACAAATGATAGATGCATTGCACACAACATTTCACACAGTGGATCAAAGAATTCCAAAGAGTTCCAGATGGCGTTTGACGATGCTTGTAGCTTTAACTAACGTCACACTTTCATCCACCTGTTTTTAGATTGTACTAGTTTGTTTCTTCCTAAAAAGAACATACGTTTTATTAGGAGAAATGCTGCTGTTTCCAGTAGTCGCGTTCTTCGACATCAGGAGGTATTGTTGACAACAATAGAGGTAGGCCTATGTTGACAACAAAGACAACGCATACTCTCATCCCTCTTCGCAAAGCAAACAACATGGCCTCAAGACGTGTGGCGGATATCTGCTGAAATGGAGTTGTGTTTACTACGGATGGAAAAAAGACATTCCCACTAAAGAATCAAGTTTACAAAGAACCCACGCATACTCCAGTTCCACCGCCGGACTGCAGCTTCACTGCTAGCTGTTTCAGTAAGTCGTCAGATCGGTAAGCTATCCTTCTCTCCCATTCATTCTACCATTATTGGTTACTCTCAGTTTCAGGCTATGTTAACGTAACCGTTAAATCACTGTGTATTTGGTAACTAACCATTACTTCTAAATCACTGTACATTTAACTCTACAAGGAGAATACTTGTGGGGTCAAAAGTGTGCTCATTTTAGGAGTATCATTGTGGGGTCAAATGCACGTTCTTTTTAGGAAAAAACCTCAGAAACAAACTCTTACAATCTAAATAACTGGTGATAGTTTAAAGTACGGTGTTAACTGGCGAAGCTGGGATGGCAAGCACTATCTAGGATTAGAAAAAGCAGCATATTTCCCAAAAAAATGGAATTCCTTCGTTAATTGTACAGAATGTTGCGTGCAACGCATTTTTCATTCTTTTTTCGTTTAGGTATTCATAAAAATGCCAAGGATCATAATTTACAAGTGAAAATGGGTGAAACTATTCTTTACAAAAACAATTCTGCAAGGATGGAGCTTTAGCTATGTTATTTTTTGTGTAATGATACATAGTCACACCATTAGAAATTCCAACAAAATGAATAACTTTCTTAGCACCTTGGCTACCGAGGGCTTTATTCCAATCTCTACCCATAGCCCAAGGGTTGTGGACAATAAGATTATACAGTTTGGCAATAATTTTTAATGTAGACATTATCAAAAAGTGAAGACTATTACAAAAATGTGTTCAAACATTGTGACGTATATATACATCATTGGGCTATTTTAAAGATGATCTTACCACAGCCCAATGACACATATCTACGTCACAGTAAAATAGGTCTTTACTGTAACTAAATCCACATTATTTCACAAGATAATCAATTAAATAATGGAACTGTGCATGACAAATTCATTCTAGTGACTTATTTTATAACAAATACCTCAGTTTTACTAACACTATCAAAAATCCAAGATGGCTAGCATCTATCCAGGGCCCAATGACGTATATATTCATCATGATCTACCCACGGCTCCATGACGTATATAGGCCTATATGTCACGCACTGATGCCATCTAGTGGTGTGGCTTCTAAGTTTTTAACCTCTCTTGTTGAATTTTATCACCTTAAAGTGCTGTTGTTTGAATTTCTTACATAATGTATATGTACGTCATTCGGCTATGGCAGAAGTTTACCATGACGTATATATACGTCATTGGTAGCCAAGGTGTTAAGTTGGGCTCTATTTGAAACTGTATCTAAACAAGACTGAAACAAGTAAAGTCCTACCTATTTCAATAGCCTACTAGAATTACCTGTTTGCATAACTTCCTTGTTTTCGTTCTTCCCAATCCACATCTCCACCTTCAAACTTGCCACGCTTGGTTTTCTCTACCCCCTGCAAATAGAAGGTAATTTTAAATCTAACAAATAATACAATTTCATTTATGGCCTCCGTGTCAGGACAGGTGTTCGATTCCTATGTAATTCTAATTCCACACAAGAAGATCGACGGACAAGAGATTGACATGCTAAATGATCCATTAAACAAGCGATCGACAATGTAAATGTAAATTTATAAAAATTAAAGGTTTATGAAAATCTTAATGAAATTGTAATGAAATCTTAATAAAACTTTTTTATAGTCAATCAAAATAATGCTAATTTTCAAATCCAAGACACTACTGGCCAATTTTAACAACTCCGTGTTTACTTCATCAGGCCTCCAAAGAACATATCGTCTGATGTTCGTTCTCTGCTGATTAGTCTCTGTGATCAGAGACTAATCAAATCTTTAGAGGCCTGACGAAGACAACAGACTTGTCGAAAATTTTCCAGACAGAACGACGTTTTTCATAACCTTAATAAATTCCTAAAAAAATAAGTTTGCGTTCTTGATTGTGAGTGATAAATCCACTTTTGGATATGACCCTTGCATCCATTCCTAAACTGAACGTATCTTCAGTAGCCTAGCCCATGTCGACTTTTTCCTGGTCCAGTACTCATTCATGAAAATAAATTCCATATCTCCTAATAGGTACCCCCCCTCCCACCTGTTTAGATTACTCCGACTCAAAAATGTTGACTACCCCTCACTTAAATTGATGGTGTGGAAATCCGCACTATAATAATGTGTGGAACTATTTCTCCCACCGATGGATTACGCAACGAAACAGTTTGCCGGAACTTGTGGTCAACGCTCCGTCCCTCCAGACCTTCAAAATAAGGATTGATGCCAATGTTAGTAATGAACTTAAATATGATTATGAATTGTTACCCCAAATTGTGTTGAGTTTGGGCATAATGCTTTAACGTTGAGTAGCATCATGTACTTTCAAATTGTTTCTTTGCTGCTTTTGCATTGCGTTAAACATGTGCAGTCTTTGTTAAAATACCGGGACAAGGGATAATCGTCTAACTGGAAAATCGCATAATTAGAAGAACGTATACTGTATAACAGTATAACGGAAAGTCGTCTAACATGAAAATCGTATAACGGAAAATCGTCTAACTGGAAATTTGTATGATGGAATATCGTCTAATGACCCTGCCTTGCTCGCGCTACCGCGCTCGCTGCGGCTATACATATAACATCAGAAACCGCAGTTAGACGTTTATCCATTATACGATATTCTGTTTAGATGCTTTTCCATTATACGATATTCCGTTTAGACGATTTTCCCAATTTTTTATTTAGGCAGATATTAGACAATTATCCCATTAGACGATTTTCCAGTTAGACGTTCGTCCGATGCCCCAAAATACCAACCACCTACCTCTTTCTTTTTTTTATTCTTTTGAAGAATTTATTCTGTTTTCTATTAACTGATATCGTCACATCCCACGGAAACTGGCGACAAAATGTTTAACTTTAATGAGTAAAATCTAAGCGCCCAAAGGGCATTACAGGATTTACGGTAGCAATTCAAAGGAGGAAAGTAGTTACGTAAAGGAAAAAAAGAAAATACATACAGGCAAAATACATAGGCCTACATAAATAAATAAATAAAAATGAAGAGACAGGATAGCTTTTCTCAAAACTGTTGAAGTTTAACGCATTACGGTAGTTTTTTTTTTCCTAATCACTATCAAATTTTTGACCTACTTACCTTTTGAAAAGAATTGACGATTTGCCGACAAGCTTGACACGGGGGCAGCTTTTCCGATTTCTTGGTTTTGGCTGGATCGTCGACCGCCTCACAGGCGACGAACGCCAACAGTAAGATGCCAAACCAGGCAAGCGGTTGGCCTATCATCTTTCCATTCTACATGAAATTAAAAACCATAACATTTTCATTCATTATAAAATAAATTGTCAACCTTTGCTCAGCTCAAGTCATCTCGCGCAGCACGCTACATTACATGAAAGCTCACGGCGGAATGATCAGCTGGCTGTGGGAAAAACTCTCAGTTCTATATAACAAACGATTGCCAAATATAAAAATCACACATTTACCTACAATTGGAACTTATTAATATTAGTTCTAGAATTCAACGTCTAAGTCTTCCTTGTATCATAGTAACTCCATCGTCAAGCAGAAGCCGGCTAAACACATGAATTTTACCAATCATCATGAACCACGACACTCAAAGCGGTGTAACGGATACGTGATTATGCAATTTCGTTTACGTACTAATCATTAATTTAACACGTATTTTGTACTTTAATAACAAATTTACTATACCTTTAATTTATAAACCAGATTGTTAAAATAAAATGCACGTAACGCTATTAAAAAAATCTACTAGATTATGGGATCTTATTTACTACAACAGTCCTACGTTGCGTTCATAAATCAATCGGATTAATACAGGTGTACTGCAATTTACTCCCGTCAAATCGTTTCGTGACTTTTTTTTCCTGTTTTTGCTATACGTTAAAACAACTACTTACAAACAAACGTAAAAATTACAACTGTACTTTTTAAATTTGGTAATATATTTTAATTTGCGTACTAAAGAATCCACCTGGATTACTTGGAACAGCCCCTAACACCACTATTTGTAGTTTTTGAACACAAGCGGACATCTTAAAATCAACTACGCTGTCTCGAGTGACGTGGCCACTGCAGTAAAGGAACGAAATATCTTTAATAAGTCACTTCAGCTGTCATCATTAAGAAAATGCATGGTCTAAAACGGGATAAGAAAGACGAGGAAGATGGTAAGAAAGTTTAAATTGGAGTGTTTCAATGTTAGGAGGACTGTCCTGTCTCACTGTCATCGGACTTTGCGACTACCGGCCTGCTGATCATCGCGGAGCAAAACAGCTTGATCTTGTTAAAATACCTGACTGGGTCCAATTCCACAGACGACCACCGCCACCAACAATGAGTTGTTCTGTTGATGTAGAAAGTTACTGATCCTAGGGGACCTCCCCACAACCTTTACACGCAAAAAAACTGTTTTTATCGCGGATACGAACATTTGATCACGTAACGAAGTGTAGTTGTTAATCCAAGATTTGATGGTGGAGTGGTGGTCACTTTTCGAACTGGCTACCACAGCTGTTTTTTGTTGGGTAAATAAGTTATCCCCATTACATGACGTGCACTAGCGTTATACTGGCAGCAAGAGAGTTGAAAACGTTGCTGCCAGTACTCCCTATCAATTGGCCTGTAATAGCGTTGTACTGGCAGCAAGATAGTTAGGTTAAAATCGCTTCTGCTAGTACTCCCTATTCCATGACGTACACTAGCGTTATACTGGCAGCAAGAGAGTTGAAAATGCTACTGCCAGTACTCCCTATCAATTGGCCTGTACAAGTGGTGTGCTGGCAGCAAGAAAGTTGAATATGCTGCTGCCAGTATGCCCTATCTCTTGCTCTTTACACTAGTGGTAGCAAGAGAGTTAAAAACGCTGCTGCGTTTTAATTTTTTACCCATCATGCCACACCCTTTCCTCCCTACCACCCTACCCCGCAGCCAGCTTGTTGATTTGATGGGAGTAGATGGTGAACACTCGTTAGCCCCACTGATTACCAAACCTCGCTGCGTAGCTCCCCATGCATCCAGAGGACAGTATAAAACATTGTCTGAGGGGGTGCGCTTATACATCGAGCTTTCGTGTAATCCTAAAACGTATGATGCAAGCATATAAGAAACAAAGAAGTGTTAAAAGGTAGCCTAGTTAAAGACGACAGTTAGAGAGAAAACAAAACAAAAAATAATGGAAAAAAAAATTTAAAAAGTTTGAAAGTATACTGGCAAACAATTTAGAAATGTCACATTGTTTACTTTGAAAATTCGAGTCCATGTTTACGTTTTGTACGCTTAGATTTCAAAGGAAAGGATATTTACCGTTCCAATATCCCTGCAAATTTTCGATAGTCAGGTTTTTCTGGAGTTGGAGGGGCTCAGAACGACTGTCTTTCTCAGGCTACCACATCACCGCTTACTTCGTCGTGATCCTTCGTCTGCTGCTGTCGTTCGTTGAAATACGGCGCGAGGCCATAGCCTCCGTAACTAGCAGGCCAGTACACCACTTTTCCCGCAGCAACTTATTAAACTCTCCTCTCAGCAGGAACTGAATGTTTGGGTTTGATCCCTGGCTCTTCAACACAACAGCTGAGAGAAGGCTGTGCTGATGAATATCCAGGGATCTTCAAACCTAAACATTCAGTTCCTGCTGAGATGAGAGTTAATAAGTTGCTGCGGGAGAAATGGTACTGGCCTGCAAATCACAGAGGCTATGGCCTCGCGCTGCATTCCAACGAACGATAGCAGCAGATGAACGATCACGACGAAGTAAGCGGTGGTGTTGTAGCCTGAGGAAGACAGTCGTTCTGAGCCCCTCCAACTCCAGAAAAGACTGACTGTCGAAAATTTGCAAGGATATTGGAACGGTAAATATCCTTTACTTTGAAATCTAAACGTAAACACTGCAAAAAAAAAAAAAAAAAAAAAAACAGCTCATGTCCAGTTTCGAACCTGGGCATTACCACTGAGGAACAGCGACAGAGTTGGATTATAAAATAACTTGGATAGCATTCTCATAGCATGGGTATTGCATAGTTGGATGGGCTAAGTTCTTGGTGGTAAAGGGATGAAAAGATAGATGTTCCTCTTATTTCTACATAAAAATGCTTTGCTCAACTTCAACTGGACTTTTAACTCGTTGCCATATGGCCATGGCTCGCTACTTGGGCAAAAAACTTGAGTCCAAGGGCGCACGACACAAGTGGACCCTTGGGACCCAACCATGTGGGCAAGCACATCACCCAACTGCTATCCTGATTGAATCCCATGAATGACCATGGCGCACAATGTTGGTCTGTAAGTAATGCTTCACCCATACCAACTTTACCGACGAAGCCGATCCAGTTTTAAAAATGTTCTGATGCTGGTACCGATACCAATATTCAAACTTTAGTCCTTAATTTTTTTTTATCAAATATCATAGTACAGTTGTAGTTTTTTGATGGGAAAACTAATAGCATACGTATTTACCTTAGCAAACTACGTTGAGTGATCCAGTGTTACTTGACGAAGTCCTGATGTCTGCTCTAAGCTGGCGGTCACACCACTACGCTCATTACCATGGTAATGGCGATTCGCCCTACGGTTGATAGTTCCGCTGGGTTATTAATCCATCATTCAGAAAACAATAGATTAAACCCATAGATAGATTACATCAATTATCTTTATACCACTGCCGCTACGCACGTCTTTTCATGACGACATCTTGTTACCTAGTAGCGACAACACACACAACATGTGCCACAACAATGTCGTGCTACACTGCCTTTGCAGTCTTGGTGTAAGTGCTAAGGGAATGACGAGAGGATTCAAGTTCAAGAACTCGATTCCAATTCATTCCTTACTGTTTAGATAGCGAACTACGCACAGAATACCACGCGTTACGCATCAGCTCAAGGTTTCAACTTGTCTGACCCTTGTAGTCTTGGAGGTCCAATCGTTCAGTTCAACCCCCAACGCCTACTGAGATTCCATTTTCGGCCACCGGTATGTATGCTGGTGGAGAACAATACATCTCGCCTAAGGCTGTACGTTACGTGACTGACTGACTGGTAGACTGACGCAATCCAGTTCTAGCTGGACTCGCTTGCTACCCGGCTGTAAGTGCTTAGTGAATGGACGAGAGGATTCAAGTTCAAGAACTCAATTCCAATTCATTCCTTTCTGCTTAGCTAGCAATGTATGCACAGAGTAGCCTACTATATATTAGGCATCACCCTAAGATTTCAACTTCTCTGACCCTTGTAGTCATGGAGGTCCAGTCTTTTAGTTCAACCCCCAACGCCAACTGAAGATACAAATTTTCGACAATTGTGATGAAATGATGGTAAAATTTCGTTCCTGCTGTCTTCAGCTACATACTAGAGAAGCCATTTTCCTAGTATCATTATCGCACTTGTAAACAAATTCAAATAGTGATGTGCGCGCCGCTATTTGAATCTATTTACAAGTGTGATGTGATACTAGGAAAATAAATAGACATAAATCGCTGGAAATAATATTAAGGAAAATTGAAAATAAGCCAACAGCGAAAATCATACACTAGAAATAACGTAGTTCAGTAAGCCACCTTTATGCACTTACGTTTCGTCGGAGTGGCATGACCCGGATTCGAACCGGCTACCCAGTTCGCCCCCAGATCACTTGCATAGCGCCTTAATCGCTATTATTACTACGTTATTTCTAGTGTATGATTTTCCCTGTTGGCTTATTTTCAATTTTCCCTAATACTAGGAAAATAACATCTCTTGTACCTGAAGAAGACAGTTGGAACGAAATTTTACGATAATTTCTTCAGAACTGTCCAAAAATGTGTGTCAAAATAGACTTTTATTTCGCGATTTTGAGATTGTGCTTTTAAAATGTTGAATTATGTAGGTAGGTAGATATTCAGTGATTTCCTGAGCAAAACGCAAACTGTGTCATTATCTGTAATGGTTCCCAAGTTGGCAGTGTTTCAGCAAAAGTTGCGAGTACCGATCCAGTATCGATATCACAAATACTGGTAACCAATCAGATCAAGTATGTTGATAAAGTCATGTTACAAATTTTAACAATATTCACTGTCCCTAACGACTATGTAGCCTATGTGTGCTAACAACTAACCTTTCCCTTCACACACTTCCTTCCTTCATTGTAGCTTGCAAAAGAAAAGTATGCCATTTTGCCAATCTAAATTTTTTGCGCTCTTAAGCAAACGATTTGTACCTAGGTAGCCACTCGTGGAAAGCACTGTTTTACGCTCGGCAAAAAAAAAATTTTATCTGCTAAGTTAGTGCAAATAAAATTGTTTGGTTTACGGGCAGGGCTGGAAATTTAATCACTAGGCAACTAGGTATTATTTTACATTTTATTATATCAACTACATTTTTTTTTTATTTGAACTAAAACTTAAGTTTGAGGAATGTACATGGAACAAGCCTCTCTAATGTCGGTCGCTACACGCCATTTGGCGAATGAAATTTAGCGGTTGGAGACTTGAATTTAGTCCCACTCACCGAAACGGCGATTAGCAATTAGTGAATGACACGTTCATATACGGATATCGGGAACCGCATAAGCTAGAGACGAACGGTTTGAGGCGTTATGCTCAGCTTTATGGGCTATACAACAGCCTTTCCTGCTATGGTGTGTGGCGAGTAGAAATTGTGAAGTGGCGAGTACTTAATAAGGTCTACTGGCAAATTGGCGACTACTATCAGATGGATATTCGCGAAGGTTGATAGTAAAACTAAAAAATACTACTGTAGGTTAATGCACTTGTATCTAGTATCCTATTTAATAGCCCAGTTTTTTTTAATTATTATTTTCTTGTTATTTATGCCAAATAATTTACAGGTTAGAGTTACAGGCTTGAAATCTGCACCAATGCAAAATGGTACGGTCACTGCCGCTTAAATAAAGAACTTAAAAGGTGTTAATAAGGAATATGGAGAAGGAATTTTAATCCACGAGCTGGATAATTACCTTCCCGTTCCTTGGATCTTGTTCAGTCTGGCGGGATGACGACGATAGCTTGACGGCGTCACGTTGCTGCACCTTTGTAGCAGTGCTGACGATAGGCCACGCAGCTATGGCCGTTCTAGGCCATTCGTTAGTCCAAGGCGCAGCACATTTGCGTTTTAGCTAAGCTAGAGCCCTATCTGGTTGACTAACCATTTTGTCACTCTGCTGCTGGCACATGTCCGTCTTCGCCGACATCTTGATACCGAGAACGGCACGACAGCACCCTGCGCGTGTCACAACAATGTCGTGCCTCACTGTCTTTGCAGTCTGGGCACGAACTACCAAAATGGTTCGCGCCATTTTCCCAACAAAAGGGACAGTGAACAAGGTTCCTACCGAATAGTGTTATGTGTTGAAGTGGCGTCATAAGTGTTATATCTACATATTTAGTGTTATACACTAAATCTGTTAGAATGGTAGTTGAAATCTGTTCTTTAAAAGCAACATTTCCTTAAAACCATGTTTGTTATAACAGATGTCTACTGTATATTGGGATGACAAAATCATTTCAAATTTGACAAAAAATATGAATTGAGAGGTAGGACCAAGGCAACCGCAAAAAAAAAAGTAAACCAATAATTTAAGGTACCGGCACTAATTGCCTGTAAACCAATTGTTTAACTTTGCGGAGCCGAACGCTGACAAACTAATTGTTGTTTACTAAAGGTGTTGAACTTTCATCTGCCACGTTTGATTTGCTTCCTCCAGGAAGCTACCATGCATGAGGTTGCTTTTGTACTTCTGTAGGGCGTAGTTCTGATTAATGCTTGCACTGTCAACGTGGGTGGCATTTGCACTTGTAGGCCTACAGTATTGCTTGCAAACAATTTAACACCTTGTGTGGTTTGCTTGTGGATAGGTAATGCCACCCTAGGCGTATTCCTAGTTAACTAGGTATACAGTGATAACATATGGTAGTGAATAATATTGGATTTTGATCGATTTGGCATGGAACGTTATCGCAAAAGCAGTAAGTTAAAAGTTGGAAATCACTTTCATCTTGTTGGGGTATCGATGTTATTGAAAAACAGTTGTTCAGTTGTTGTTGGAATGTTTTGGAGTGCTCTAGGCCTTGTGTTTTGTACGAAGTCGTCTGAAAGTTTTCGTCCAATTACGGTGAGATTGCCATTTTTTTCCCACTTGAAATATTGTTACGCATGGCATTCATCTCTCTGGCGTGAAGTATCTAGTGATACAGCAAAGCACAACATGCATGACTTAACGACGAACATCATATGATTTAGAAACAGGCTGCAGAAATTTAGGCAGGCAGGGTATATTTCAATCCACCATCAGTGCGTTGTTGCGTTTGTCTGACAGCCTCTCGCCTAAATTGGACTATTTCAATATGCCGTTTGACTGGCCCAATTCGTAGCTGTCCAGTGGTGCACAGTACAAGAATTTTTTTGCGGAACGTTATGGTGTAGGTAAACGTTTCATAACCTACAAGTTGGCAAGTGGTTTATCTGGAGGGTTGGTTAGTTTCCTATAGCGGTGGCACCGTCCATGCGGCAACAACAGGGTGCCGCAGCATTACACACCACTCACAACACACCAGAAAAATAAAAGAAATAAGCTATCTGCCGTTAATGTCTACCATGTTAAAAGTTCAGTAATTTCTATTTTTAATGCTGCTGAACCTGCAGAAAGTGGTGCGGAATACTGGAAGCTGTTTGTAATCCATGGAAATATGCTGAAAGTGCTCGTGCCATAGTTGCATTCGTCAACAAGGCGACCGTGATGGTACAATTATATATCAATTTCGGTCAGGGTTGGTAGGTTTTTCCACCAAGTGGTCGAAATCATTTTTTACCATGGTTTTTACCGACCCGGAAAAAACAGTTTTCGCCATGTTTTTGCCTCTTCAGACAAAAATACGGCGAAAATCTACTTGAAGTCAAATAAAAATACAAGTATGCCGTACATTAGTCAAATATTAATTAGCAAATTATAAAAGCTTCCCTTGAAAACATCACATTGTTTACTTTGAAAATTCATATTCACTTCTTATTTACCTTTCATACGCCTATTTTCACAGTAAAATATATTCTTCTCACAATATCTATGAAAATTTATGCAATTGACTGTCAAAAATTGGCATAGATATTGTGATAAGAATATCTTTTACTGTCAAAATAGGCGTATAAAGCGGCTTGCTGGTTTTTCCCAGTTTTAGCCAATAATAACTAGTAAAAACCATGTTTTTGCACTGTCCCTGCAAAACTCAATCCTGATTTTGTGACAATAAGATAATGCACTTAAGGAAAATTTCCCCTACTGCTGCTGACCTCTCATTGTAGAGTTTGTCATTGTCTGCACCTTCTTCAATTTCAGCTTTCTGCAAGCAGTATGCCTTTGCATACAATGAGGTCTTCCTAATCTGTTAGTTAATGTTGGGGCACTGAGGTTAAACTTTCCTTTCCCCGTAATACACCACTTCATTTGCTTTCATTGAATAAAAGCGTTAAAACAGATGGTAGGCCTATGATTGTTTAGGAATGCTTAAACTCTCTTCACTTCTCAGGTCCTGCACATAATTGAGAAAGAAAAAGAATATTTTTAGCATGGTTGGGGGGGGGGGGGGGGAGGGGCTAAAAGAATGTGTAATTTACTGCAGAAAAAAAAGTATTCAAGATTTTCTGTTTTGTGGGGAGTGTGGGAAAGCTGTCAGTAATTGGTGACAGGATTTAAATTCACCGGGAGATTTCGTAAAATTGGAAACTGGTTTTGTATGATGAGGCTAGCTCGTCACAAGAGATCCCATATAGATTTGCATACATTAAGTAATAATGTACGCAAAACATCTTTCCTGAAGGTAAAAGGATTGCACTGACTTATTTTATGTTATACAGGGCTCGAAATGTCCAAAAAAAAAAGAGTGTGTAGCATAATTGCGATGCAAAATAAAAATATACGTCGCAATCGCAAAATAATGGTTAGCAGTTTTCATGAAGCATAATTATTTTTCTTGATAGGCAAAAGGGCATTTTTGTTTTAAGTGATGGTTCAGCTTGAGGTTCAACTAGAACAAGAGAATGTGATTGTGTGATGCATAAATTGCATCATTTTTTTTTAATACCTTAATATTCTGATGCTTTATGTTACGATTGTGTATCGTATCGTTCTACTTCATTGTTTGCTCAACCAGTATAAAAATAACTTAACTTCTGTCGGGATTGGAATTAAGAATTTTACGGAACACAATGAATGTTCTATTGTAAATGGGCTGGGCATACTGGAAAAGGATTTTTTAACATAGTTATAAAGTTCTTTCGCCATGATGTTGCGCCGCTAAACTGCTACGCAAATTTCAATTTTGTATCGCTAATGTCTAAAATTGTGGTGCAAACTGCGATACCGCTCATTTCGAGCCCTGTTATAACTGTTTTGTCTTTGTTCTTATTAGGTGGGGGTGGAAACCCATTTCATAATTTGGAGAAAACGACTGTCCTCCAGGAGGTAAGGAAAAATTATATTATAGGTTCGTCATTATGAGCAGAACGTTCAGCTGTGTGAAATTGGCTTATTGATTAACACTTATTTATATCTGGAATCAAGAAGTTTGGGCTGTAACAAAATCTGCATAATTCCGTGATATGCAAGTTCCTATTTGTTAATTTTTTTTTTCGCCAGAGCCATTACAGCTTTGATTGTGTCAGACATTATCTTAACTCGTGTTAGGCGTAAAAATTTAAGTTTGACTGCCGTTACTCGACCAATCTTACTATTTCCTCTGACCCCTAACTCCTCTCCCTACCCCCAACCCTTCCCTCCCCACACTTAGTGATGCTGTCATCGGTGGGAGGGGGGGGGGGGGAATAATGCTCTTTATTACCAATGGTCATTTCATTTTGGTTTTAGACCCTGTTTTGACCGCAAATACGTTGTTGCAGCATGGTAACAGAACTTAAAAAAAAGCATAGGCTAAAACTGGGTCTGACTTAAAAAAAAAATATGTGTAGACTATTTACTCTTATATAAAAAAAATAGTGTTAATTGTAATGTTACAGCAACTAAACTTTTTTTCCCCCTGAGGCCTTGTGCGCAGTCTTGGAAAGAGGCGTGTACTTCAAACTCACTGTTTAATTAATGTCAATCTTGTATCTTGCAGGCAAGAACATTCAATGAAACACCCGTAAATCCGAGAAAATGTACTCATATTCTCACGAAAATCCTGTACCTTATAAACCAGGTAAGTACATTAAATAAAAGTGGGCTGTTTTATTCGGTGATGAGTGATCTACCTGTGGTTACGTGGCGAGAATCTGGCTGTACACAGCACTAGTGCCACGTGGTCATGCTCTGCTCCTGCCATGTGTACAGCTGTTCAGTGATTTTTGCTATCATTCAACGTAACTTTGTGTGCCTGGTGGTGGATAATGTGTTATTTTACAAATATTGACACAAGATGTTTTAAAGAACTTTCCCTGCTGCACATTTTGCTCTTATGTTTCGTAAAGAATGTTTACTGTTAAGTTTCTGTTACTGCTTAAAACGGACACTACTTTTTTTATTATATTTACCCATCTGTACTGGACACTTTCGCAATTTTTTGTTTTTATATGCTTTTTTTTTTAGCCTTGTCTCATGTGAAGCAGACTAATGCTTGTATAGATGTATTTGCCCATTTCTGCACATTACTGTTTACTATTTAGAAGGAGAGGGTAGTCGCGTGGCCTAAGGGGAGGAGAAAACGTGCGATTCAAATCACGAAACTTCCAATTACTGCAGGGAAGGTGCAGTGGGGCTGAGAGATAATGTCCATAATTGGTCCTCAAGAGATCTCGTAGCTGTACACGTGCAGAAATCCACTTGAACAAATCTTTTTATTAGCTATTTTCTTTAAAAGCTCTATTTTTATGGAATTTTTTAATGCATCCATGCATTATGTAATGCAAGAAAAAGTAATCTTTCAACAGAAATAAAGTAGTCTTACGTTTCTAGCAGGTGGTGGGGGGGGGGGTTATAACATTTGACCCCCACCCCAGAAAAAAAGATTTATTTTAGGCTTTTTCCTAAAAAAAACATTCATTTTTCACTGTTCTAGGAGTAGGGTAGGGTCTTGTGGGGTTAAATGGTTGTTCTTTTTAGGGACAAACCTTACAACAAACGCTTGTATATAGGCTCAAACTGGTGGCCAAAAGTGTGCCGTTAGTTAATGAAGCTGCAACTTCAATCACCATCTTTCAACGGAAAGTAGAAGAGTTTTTCTAAAAAACGTGGAATTCTATGTTTAAGTGTATAAAATGTAAGCCACGCATCTCGATCATTCTTTTGGAGTTTAGGTGTTCATACAAAGGCCGAGGATCGTAATTTCGAAGTGAAAAAGAGCTAAATTTCCCTTTTAAAGTACATACCACCTCACTGATTTCAAACATGCTGCGCGAAATAGCTTTTGCAAAATTTAAATAGGTCAGGGTGAATGTAGCAATTCTGGTTTCCACGAGAGGAAAAATAGGAAAATGAATGCCTTTGCAACATTCACACATGTTTGAACTAATGTTGCAAAACTGAGCCATACAGGAAAGTCAATCGGGAGGGATGTACATTTTATGTGATTCAGTTGCATGAACTCTTTGACAATATTGTAATGAATCAATTAGTTTTTGTTATTACTTAACAATCATATTGTTATGATTCACGCAAACCAAAATTGCAGCACAAATTCCCAGTCAGCAGTTGCACTACAGACGAATTTTTGGTGATATCACCAATAAAGTTACTTGTGAGTCTGTCACCTTCCTCAGGCCACTAAATTACTACTTCAGATTACAAAAACTTTCACATGTCGTCCATTTTGCGGACAGTCGCTATATACAGCGACTGGTGTATATACAGACAGGTATAATAGCCACTATCTGCAAAATGGACGACATGTGAATGTTTTTGTAATCTGAAGTAGTAATTTAGTGGCCTGAGGAAGGTGACAGACTCACAAGTAACTTTACTGGTGATATCACCGAAAATTCGCCTGTAGTGCAACTTCTGACTGCGAATTTGTGCTGCAATTTTGGTTTGCGTGAATCATAACAATATGATTGTCACAGAGGTCTCAGGGACTTGTGGTTGGGCTTAAAATGTGCGTACGGACGAGGGCTACCAAGTAATAGTTTAAAAAACCAAAGTAGACTATCACCCAAGATTTTCAAAATTAGTTTTTGACAGAATGGAACAATTAATTGGCAAATAGTGGCTGCAGACTTATTTTTTTGTTCTCGTTCTAATATATGTGCATAAATATGCACGTAATAAATTAGCAAAATACCACTTTGGGCCATCACTTTATGAATAAATAAATACTTCATCCTTCAAAAGTGATGAATTGAGAGGCAGTAATGTAACGTGCTTACATGTACGGCAATGCACACGCACGCAGTTAGCC
>JAHWFP010053236.1:0-21541 GCA_023313725.1 Lithobius niger | reverse complement strand
TTTTTTGCCATCACCAAACTGTTCCAGTCTAAAGATGTAAGTACATTAATACAAATAAAAACAAGTGAGAGGCTAGTCGTTTTTTTTTAGGGTTGGGGAGACTGCATGTGTACTGTGGATACTGGGTGTCAGTGTATTGAATACGACTCGGGAAAAGCTTTGCATGCTTTTTAAAGTTAGAATTGTTATGAAAAACAACAACGGATGTTTGACACCTTCACAACCGCTTCACAATAGCTAGTACAGAAATATAAAAATCCTTACCATGAAAACAAAGGTGCTTGAGCAAACAATTAGAAGGCCGCCATTTTACCCGAAGTACGAAAAAGAGCAAAAAGAACTTTTACAATTTACCTTTGTTACAATTTACAATGGAAATAGACTTTGTCCGCTTTACCCCATAATGAAGTTTTAAATCGTAACAAAGGTAGGGAAATTGTAAGGGTCTGCTACCTTGCTTTTTCGTGTTTCTGGTAAAATGGCAGATCTCTAATTGTTTGTTCAAGCATCCTTGTATTTATGGTAACGTTTCTTAATCTTTCTGTACTAACCTGCGCCTGCAATTTTAACCATATGTGACCATGAAATGTTGCATATTCTTCAGTTTTTTAAAGCCTTGAAGATGCAAGGGCAGAAGAATTGCTGTTTTTATTAAAATTGTGCCGAATGCCATTCCATGGTGTGTACTGTTTTTCCCGTGCAGTAGAAATTTTCTTCTATTGCCCTATGGTAAATAATAAGGCTGAACCGATCCAATCATCCCCGATCGGAGCATGATCGGATCGATAGGTAAAATGATCATATTTTAACAGTAACCAATCCAATCAAACCCCCCTCAAACTTATCATACAGATGCTATCCTCGCGAAAATCTTTGTTGAAGTTCATACTGTGGAACATGGTGAAATTTCGAAAATTTCAATTCACAAAGTAAACACGCACATTTCCACAAACTAGACACTTACTACTATCAACCTGTAAAAGCCTGATGAAGGCTACAGTTAGTTGTTGAAAATTTGCTGGACATAGTAGTAAGAGCCTCCTATTTCATTTTCTGCATCGTATATTTGTAATAATTGACATTAAGAATTAGCAGCTCATATTCAGTAATTGTAATTTGTTAGCATCAACCTGTTAGCAGTAAAACTTTCTTCACTATCGATATGTGGAGAAACAAATGTCAATCGCTGAAAGTCATCGCTGGACGCTGTAGTTACCGCGTGGATCGCGCAAGCAAAGCTCTCTTATGATTGTGCACAATGGTGTCTTTCTGATTGATTCGCGCAAACGCTGCATTGTTTACATTCGGTCTGTTGGTTCTGCCCATTAACCCATTGGCATACCAAGCCGTCAAATCGACGACCTGCTGCGTCATGGCCTTAAAATACCAAGCCGTCGATTGACGGCCTCTCTCAAACCAACCTGCTGCAGAGTAATTTGGCTTTCTACCGCTAGATGGCAGTAGTTCCCCATTAGAGGATGGTTTTCGAAAGTGAAACCTAAAGCTAAATCGGAAATAGCGATGATTATAGCTTCCGGCACGATTTTATAAAGCGATGTTTGTTTACACGTGTTTTTCAACATGGCCGCCAATCGCAAAACGCCGCCGACTCGTTGGCAGAATTTCACTGATTTCTTGATGGAAAGTGATAACGAAGACGATTCAGATGTAAATTATGATCCAGAAGGTATTAGTGAACAATCTGATAGTGATTCTGATACCGAGAATGGAAAAAATCAATACTATTTGGACAGGGAAAGTGACGGAAGCATTGATCAAAGCAGCGAAAACGAAAGCGAAAGTGATGATGCAACGCCTGCGCCGGCTGCTAAAAGACGCAAAATAATCTATGAATGGAAATGGGAAAGTGATAATTCAAACACAAACATAGCACAGGTACCATTTACAGGTAATCCAGGTGTAAAACGTCAAGTTTCTACAAATTTAGGGCACACCCCTGATGCAGTAAGTGTATATCGTGCAGTTGTTGTTCCTGCTATATGGTCAACTAACTAAGTTAGATGAAACAAGCCAAAATCACCAAAAACTCACCTTTGTTGCTAAAATTAGTGTGTCATTTGACCACTAAAATTATTATAACCAAAGAGGATTGATTCCGTAAGCAGCAAGCAAATAAGTGTAGCCACTCCAAGTATATAGTGTAAAATCTGAGAAATTAAATAAATAAATGGTATTTCTTGCATCATTAATCGCAAAAAATTAGTATGCCAATGGGTTAAGTTTCATGTGAAATAAAGAAAAGTGCAATGAAAACTGAGATTTGTCAAACTTTATTTTCTACTCCTGGTTATACGTACTGCAACTTCGAGTTCGGAAAGCCGCTCCAATAAGAAATACAGAGGCCAAAGAGTGTCCATCATGTAGAAAATGAAGTCAGTTTTTGTTTAAAATTGGTTGGTTTTTATTTGGTCGAATCAGAATGATCGATCAGCAGGCGATCAGCAAGGGTTGACGTTTCACCACTGATCAGCTCAAGATCAGATTGGAAACAAACGTGGCTGATCGGTACAGCCTTAGTAAATAAAATAAAAATGAAATGGGAATCATAGCCTACTGTAGCCAAGCAAATAATTCTTATAAACCTCTTAGAAATTGAGCTTTATTTTGCTTTATAGTTCCAAAATAACCAAAAAAAAATGTTTACAATTCCTTTTTGCCTTACTGTAGTTGACTGGGAGGCCTGGAAAAATTAGCACAGGAAAACGGTGCCTAGAAAAATCTTAGTTTAGAATATATCTTGAAGTAAAACATATCTCTGTATGCATTGATGCAAACTAAGTTACATCAAGGTGTATGTTAATTTGAAACCTGGAAGAATAAGCCAATGTTTAATTGACCTGTTAACCATCACTATTTGTTGGAAGATTAAAATGGAGTTTTGTCCATATTTATTTTATTTGCACAGGTTATGCTTCGCCGCCTGGTGTATTTGGGAATTAAAGAACTGTGTGGAGTTGCTGAAGATGTTATTATTGTTACTAGCAGGTATGTTACTTTAGTTGGATATGAAATAAATGGTGAATTGAATTCACATTTGTTTCGACACAAATTTCATTAGAGAACAAAAGTTGATTTGTTTGCAAGCTGACGTGGCAATTTGCACTCTAATCGGCTCATGCGGATGCTAGAACTGAACCATAAACAGCAGCAACTGAGTGTTTTCTGTAGAAACTAGAGATGTACCGATGTTGGCATCGGACATCGGAAATCGGCCATTTTTGGCTACATTGGTCATTGGAACATCGGCATCGGTTTTAGGTGGCAGATGTTAAAACATCGGAAATCCACAAATTTATAAATCATTTTGTGACAGATGTACTTAAAACTAATTCTAGGAGCTAAATTTTAACCCTACAGAAAATTTTAATTTTATTTCTGAAATCCTCTTAATTATTTTTGACTCAGTGAAAACTGTAACTTAGTTTCATTTTACGTTCTTAAACATCGGACCACAAGTTATCGGAATCGGATATCGGCCGATGTTTTTTCAACATCGGAATCGGATATCGTAATCGGCATTTGAGCACATCGATGCATCCCTAGTAGAAACTAAATCAACAGTTTAGCTGAAGCATTATGTAATACAGGAGTTGGGTGTTTCAGCACTACATTTGTAGAATTTGTCACTGACTACATTCTGTTTTTTTTTTTTTTTATAGTTTAACTAAAGATATGACTGGGAAAGAAGATCTGTACAGAGCAGCTGCTATAAGAACACTGTGCAAGATCACCGATGTAAGACGACGCTCCGTATCAAGATGAGCCTCGACTTCTACTTGCATCGTCGTTCTTTAACTGTATTCAATCATTTCTTTACAGAGTACAATGCTGCAGGCTATAGAGCGTTACATGAAACAAGCCATTGTGGATAAAATACACGCTGTGTCAAGTGCATCTCTTGTATCTTCATTGGTAAGGGGTTGATTTTAAATAAAAGAAGAGAATATTGAACATTCACATTAATATGTGTTTCCAACATTAACTAAAAGTATACGTAGACACAAACCACTGTCGGTAATAGAGACTTAAAGGTACGTAGGAAATAAGTCATCTTTCATATCATATGACCGAGCACTTAGGTTCAAATGTAGTCCTAGTCATGGGGGGAATTGAGGCTTAATGGCGCATCGACAGCTTGGTCATTAGCGCCAACCTGGTCATGGTTGTGACCTTAAAAACAGTTTCAGTGAGTTGTCTTTATGCCAGTGGAAGAGTTGCCATAATGGTAAATACGGAATATTAGTGATCTGTTGATAGATTGGCTTTGTTTGAATTTATTTCATGTCACTCGAATGAAACTTGTGTATATAAAGTTGGCTTACCGTACTACATTATTTCTAGTTTATTATTTTTACCGCTAGCTTATTTCAGGTTTACCTTAAAGAGAGACGTGCTTTAAAAAAAAAACCTGGATATTCGATGAAAATTTAGATTTAAAAAAATATTTGCTGTCTATGATGTTCAGATTTTTACAAGTTACGCTTAAATTCAAAAAAGTAAATACTCCATCGTATTTTGCGAATTTTAATAGGCTTTTGATGCTACACGATAAAATAGAGTAAAACAACACTTTTAACATTGAATTCTATGAGTGATCGACATCTTAGAAGCCTAGAATTACTTGCTATCCAGCACGAAATTAATTCTGGCAAGCCCTTAATGAACCTGCAAGGCTCATCCAATCCAGGAACCCGACATCTCATTAGCCAAGAATTGGGCGAGCGTCTCACGCGAAAATGGCACAAAGAAAACACAAGCGAGTCACCCCAGTAAATACAGTAGGCTACGGTATAAACCTGCGTCATCGTCTGCTAACAAAGATAGCAAGAGCATAACAACGATGTAAACAGAAAGAAGCACTTCTTGTGGGTGCCTGAGGACCGAAATTTTACATCTTTTCGTCAACAGCCTATCGAAAATTCGCAAAATACGTTGGAGTATTTCCTTTTTTGAATTTAAGCGTCACTTGTAAAAATCTGAACTTTTGATCTCTCAAAATTCAAAGTACTTGATGGTTAGCTTATTTACGTGTGATGTTCCCTACCAGAATACAAGGTATTATCTGTGAAAGAGGCTGATATTAGTTTTAATAAATGTTTCTAGGAGACCATGTAAAAATCAAAACACATACAAACTCTGCATAAAATAAATTTAAAAAAAACATTTCTCTTTGCAAGCCGTTGCCTCAAAACAAAGTTTATGCGTTATGTGCTAACTTGGGAAATCAACTGTTTCTAAAGTACTGCTGCTTTCGGTTCAGTTTTGTTAGGAGGGGTGGGGTACACGGTGTACAAAAGAGATAACACCATTTGAGCAGTGGTGAGGCATGAGCAATGACAAGTAAAGGTAAAAAAAATTAAAATATTATTAAGAGTGCTTTAACTTCTAAGAGCTTTTTTAACTGGTGCATCAACATGTAATAAAACTGTAATAAAAAATAAAACTTCGTTGCCATAACATGTCCCTTTATTATGAATCGATGTCATTTGCAGCAGTTCATTGGGAAATCAACCCCTCTCCTCTTAATTTATTTAGAGAAAATCTTATACACTTAGGTTTGACCTAATATGTCAAGTTCGGCTCTACCGAGTACATTTTTTCCTACCGAGCCGAGCGCTCAACAAACGCTTGGTAGACCGCGCAGAACCAAGCCGATCAGTGCTGCCGAGCAGAAATGAGCACCTTTATTAATCGGCACTGCTAAATACCAATCCGACTTCGAGAAACAAAGGTTTTCACTAAAACACCTGGTGTTACTGACACAATGCTCCATTTACCAAGTGTAATGAAAGCAAATGTCAGAAAAAAGCGTAAAAACAATAGTTAATCTGCACAACTTGCCCGCAAATTTAGTTTCTGTATTGAATTCTGTGGTACCCGTTCAACCTTCCTGCAGAGGAACCATGCATTGGCCGTTTATCATCGACTGGAATTGAGCAACCACAAGAATGAAGCTTGCGTTCAAGGTCCATCATCCCCAGAATTGCGAGCCAAGACTAGACGCGAGCCATGCTGCTTGGCTCGGTAAAATTGACGTAATTGCTCGGTATGCTCTGCTCAGCGAGAATCGGCTCGGCAGCTCAGAATCGGTACAGCCTTAATGTCAAGCAACTGGGTAAGACCAATATATTTTGTGTGGAGCCAGCCAAATTTATAAATTTACATAATTTGTACGTATTGTGTTAAGGTGTGTTAGTGTTCAGGCACAGTTCTTGCCATCTTTCAGCAAAAATGTCAGGATTTAGAAGTTTTAATTCTTAAAACACAAATTTAAGGCCATGAAAAAAAAATTGTTTGGCTTACGGGCCAGGTTCCAAATTGAAGCACCAGACAACCAGGCATTTTATTTTATTTTTTATTTTATTTAACTGACCACGTTTCTTCAACAAGTGAAGCTGAAAGCTGAAAACTTATGTAGAAAGCCTAAGAAAATATAATATATTGCTAATACGTAATTTGTCATCTAGTATTCAGTTTTTTTCTAAGTTTTTGGCACATAACTTTTTAGTGGTTGGAGCTAGAGGTGTGAAATTAGCACCATCGAAAAGCTCTTTTCGAGCCGGTTAAAATGGTATATTGGAATGTCGAAAACGGTCAAAATTTGGCGGAAATATGATTTTTAGTGGATTGACCAAGATTCAAATAAAAAATTTTGACCCGCGATAATTTAAGGCACCCGCACGCGCATGTAAAACAAACAATTAACTTTGCGTGGCCTAATGTTTTTTATTTTATTTTTGGCTTAGCATTTGATGAAGACTAGTCCCGAAGTGGTAAAACGATGGGTGAATGAAGCACAAGAGGCAATCAATACCGACAATGTTATGGTTCAGGTAATGTTAAAATTCTGATTCCTATTCCTAGTAGGGGTGTGTGAGCTCAACTTTTTCACGTTGAGTTTGAGGGTAGAGTGCTAAGTTTTGAGGCGAGTGCAAGTTTGATGATGATGATGTAGGTTCTTATAATTACCATACTATAAGCTAAACCAATTAAATAAGTTTGTAATCAAAAGCACTATACACGATCCTACTTATTTATGCATCGTGCCACTGTACCAGAGTGGCATAAAAATACTTTGTTGAATGCTGGCTGTTGTTTTATTGTGTGTGTTGCAATTCAGGGCCGTGGCTACACACAGCGGGGCCCCGGGGCAGCTTCATGAAGTGAAGCCCTACCTATCTACCAACCTTTCGGAGGGGGGTGATAGGGAAGGACCGGGGGAGAGCAGGTCCCCTCCTATGTAACTCTTTTTATAAAATCTAATCCTTTTTAAGTTCAGTTAACCTCCACCCTTAGTTTTCTTAACAATCTAAATGAAAAAAATTGCCTTGTAAAACGGTACGAATTAAGACTTACAGAGATTATCGTTTACAAGGTCCGCGCGTCTTCTTCAATATTTCAGGGATGGTAACAAAAACATTTGGGATTTGCAGACTGCACGGCCATTGCTTTGCTTCCCGTACACGGTGTCAGTCGTGGCGAAAATCATAGTTAACTTGGCCTTTGCTACTTACTTTGTAATTGTAACCGTTGATTTTTATACGTCTTTGCTGAATTAATTTATTTTATCACAAGACAAGTCCTCACTTCCTTAAAACGTTTTCCTAAATTGTGTATGAGCACTGTTAAAGCAATCTAATAGCCGAAGTGAATCTTACTTCAAATGATATGTCACCATCTCCATTTTGATCAAGACTGAATTGCAACGATGACCACAGTGTGTATCCCTATGGGAAAACAAGGCCCCATTGCGTCGGCCTAGTGCGCTCGTTCAATTATTTTTCTTGAATAACGCACTTCGCTTGTAGTATTGTACTGCAGGAAAGCTACAAGTAACTAAATTTCGTTTAGGTGCTCACTCGTCCAGCTGAGTGCCAGACACACACGCCACGTTCGTTTAGGAAACAACAGCAAAACGCAATTAGCGGCACCGCACCGGCATATAAGTAACATGTGGAAAATAATAATTGTATGTTTATATTTCCCATGAATTTGGGGACCCCCTTTAGTAGGGGGTCCCGGGTACTGCCCCGTTTGCCCCTGCCTCGCTACGGCCCTGTTGCAATTTATTGTTATTGTATAACTTTATTACACAACATACGGTACTCCACATTTTTTAAAGCACATTAACTTTGCAGAATTTAAGTAATGATGATAAGTTTTGTTGCAATTTATCGAAGAAAACAAAGATATTTTTAAATGCGACGAACTTGACACTTAAAAAATTAGTTTTCGGATCGAGTCGGGTTTATACAGCGAAGTCGAATTCGACTTAAGATATTCGAGTCCTCACACGCATACCCCAATAGCTATTTTATACTTGTGCTTAAAGGAGGATTGCCACCAAAATGACAAGCTGCTGCATCTATTGCCATTTGCCGCTATCTAGTTTTGTTTTGCATTTAACAAACAAACAAGCCACGTGCCTCCTTAATTATTGAGTGTAAAGTTTGTGTGTGCTGTACGAGCACCAGGAAGCAAGCTGTAAAGTTAAGCCTAACGTAACAACGGGTACATTTTTTTTTTTTATAAAGAACAACCATTTTGAAACGCATATTTGAACTGCTAGATGGGTGCCATCTAGTGACGGTGATATCGTTAACCTTGACCGCTTCCTTCCTGGGGCACGTGGACGCACAAACTTTACACTTAGTAATTAAGGAGACACGTGGCTTGTTTGTTGCGTAAAAAAAAATTTCTGTGCGCAGTAAGAGCAAAACAGAACTAGATATCGGCAAATGGCAATAGATGCTGCAGCTTATTTGGTGGCAATTCCCCTTTAAGCACAAGTATAAACTAGCGGGTATGCGTGTGGGAACTCAAAACTTTTGTTGAAATCAAGTGCTATAGCATAGAACTAAATAATGGTAGACGGCGCCAGATGTTGCAGCGTGTCATTCGGTTGCAGCAAAAATACTCTAGTTTTGAAAGTTTTCAAGGCTGGGAGTGGAAAGTTGTCATTCCTTAGCATTTAGAAAAAAAAGTTGGATAGACATTTCTATTCATTACTTTTAGTAGTATCTAATGACGGCACTTCAGACGTTTACCTTTCTGCCCCTAAACTTAGACATAAATGCTAATTGTTTAGGTTCTGTGTTTTAAAAAGGCTTGTTGACACGGGAAAGCTATGGACCTTCAAAGGGATGGATAAGAGTTAAAAATTAAGATATTAAAAAGGAGGTTTGATTTAAATTACGCATCAAGAGCAAACAAAATTTTACGTTTTTTTCAGTTACGCTAAAATCTGTGTGAAATTGATTTTTGTACTCGGGTGTATTGCTACTCTTGTCGTTTACAGAACGTGCAGCTTGAAACAGTTGCTGCTTGGCAAACACAGTAACGTGATATACAGGTTTCATACCGTTCCAAAAAAAATAAGATCTTCGCGAACTAGTTTCAGCAGGTGTGAGGGGAAAACCGTCTTTTTCATATCCCAATCGTGCTGGACATAGTCACTTAAAGTGAAAGGATTTTACATCTATACTAGTGATCATGGGATGAGCATAATAGGCTGACCTCAACGGATGTCGTTGTGCAAAATGACTGGTTAGGATGATGCCCCTTTTCCGTGGTTGTATATCCCGTACCTCAATTGGTCAGTGTTGTGCAGTTTGAATTCTTCTTTTAATAGTTGTAACAAAGTAAATTTCTTCTGACGTGAACTGTTTCCTATCCCCATCAATAATCCGCCGAAATGTTGCAAGGTGTGTTTCAGAATCTCTATTAAAGTGCAGCTGTTTTAGTCCCAAATTTACTTGTCTGATATGAGCCAGTAAGTGGGTGTACAGCTGAAAGGACAGAGAAAATCTTTAAGCCAATTGGTATCTACTAGGTTAACTGAAATGTATCTGGTCATATCCCCGACTCCAGTACGTCCAAGCCTCCTGTAGAACAGGAACCGAACAACCACTATAATTCGACTTTAGCAATACGAATCTCGAACAATATCCATCTTCATGAATGTCTCTATGTATCAACTGCCATCATTTATATCGTTATAGTTGTAGTATATTATTCTACTGCAGTAGTTTCATACGTTGGGCTAACAATATTCTTACAGTCTATTCTAGACATCGTGACGTCAACTCGAGACTGAGAGCTCTGTAATAGTAATTCAGTTGTTGAGTTCTATTTAATATTGTAACAAACTTTATAGGCTATTTAGCATTAAAAGATAGTAACACACAAAGGTTTAATTGTGCCATTGTAAGTTTCTGGTTTATGATTGTCTTTTCTTAACAGTACCATGCCCTTGGTGTCTTGTACCATATACGCAAAACTGACCGTTTGGCTGTTACCAAGCTGGTGGCAAAGTTAACACGAATGGCCTTAAAGTCTCCATATGCTGTATGCATGCTGGTAAGTTAGGCAGAAGAAATGGCATAGAGTTACAGACTGAGATTGCAGGTGAAAAAATGTGTTGATGAAAGTATTTATGTGCATAGATTCGCATTGCGTGTAAACTGTTGGAAGAGGAGGGTGCTGGCCCTGAGTCTCCATTGTTTGATTTCATTGAGAGTTGCCTACGGCACAAGAGCGAGATGGTGATCTACGAGGCTGCCCACGCCATCGTCAACCTGAAGCATACGACTTCACGAGAGCTCGCACCGGCTGTTTCTGTGCTGCAGCTATTCTGCAATTCTCCGAAACCGACTCTGCGCTTTGCTGCCGTGCGAACTCTCAACAAGGTGGGTGCTGTAGTATTATCAGTACATAGTCTTTAAACTACCGGGAGTGTTGTATCGACCATTTTTATTTGATAGTTAATGCAGCAGACTATTTTTTTGCATCTAGGGTTCTTTCAACCGTTCAGTTCTAGAGTTACTTCTATCGCAAATTTTTATACAACTATTTGCTAAAGTGTTACGTGTGCATCTCCTAATATGATCGCTGTCCGTTGTGCCCCCGTTGGGAAATTGTACAGTACCACATTTGAGAAACTGTTCCTGGGAATTCCATTCGTGAGTGGAATGGTAGACACTTTTTGTATGAGCAGGTGGGCCAAGCGCAGCCACAGTGGCTTGGTTAAGATTTATACGGGGAAATTGCCCAAGTTATTAATTACAAGCTGTCATCCAGCGTTTTTCATGTTTCGTGGTTAAACGGATTCCTGCTGAGGGAGGGTACAGCACAGGAACCAGGGGTGTGCGATACCAGGTTTTTCAACTCTATACCGATAGGAATACTTTATTATTCCAAGTATTGGTATCACGAAACTTTCTCGCTACTGATATTTTCTCGTTGCCGATACTTTTTTCGATACCAATACTCGTTCGCCCAGCTTTGCACTTGTTAAATTTTCCACAGCAAGCTTCCTTTGCTCTACCACAGAGTATTTTCTACTGACCGGCCCAAACAAGGGTAAACAAGGTCTAGAGGTCTCTACTGGTGATAATAGGTTGATTTCAAGTGATCAACTGTCATTAATAGGCCTATATGTGGGTGGCTAACGTTCAGTAGAATGGCACCCCATACAAGCAGTTGTTTCTTTTTAGCTTACTGAAGCTAGTTCGGTTTGAGTTTGTGTTTGTTATGAAGTTTAAGGAAATTTGTAAAAAAAGTCGCACTAAAAAGTTCATACTATGGCATAGCACCTGAGCTGTACTGATCCAATACTGGTTTGAGTACTTATATAAAATTAATGGATTTATATTTTTGTTAAAAAGGCTCAGTGCGCTTCGGCTTTAACAGCCTGATTTAGGACTCGAAGGATACTGCCTACAAAAAATGTTCAGTGTGCGTCTTCGTTAGTAAAGTTCTTCTGTGCCGGTTTGAGAAATTCTTTTTGTTTTTCTAAATAACCAGAGCGAATTGAGCTACGAACTTGAGATTTCATTCGAAAGCTAAATTTGTGACCTTTTCACAAAATTGTCGATGAAGTGACATTTTACTTATATTGTTATTTGATGCCAAGCCTTACCGATACATTGGTGCAGCCCTGCGTACTGCACAAGACAAGGCTAAAAACAAAATAAGTAGTTTTGCTTTCTTAGCATTATTGGTTAAGTCAGAAGTCGAATTTTATAGAATTAAAAAAAAAAACACCAACCAAGTTGTTCAAGTTTCTACACACCCGGCCCTTCCACGTAGGAAAGGGTTGGCACTCATGGTTTAAACATATTTTTTTTAATTTTATGCTACCATACAAAAACCCCTTAAGGGTAAAGGCCCACTCCAGGTTTTTGCTACAGAAAGTAGTGACATCAGCGCCCAAGAAGCACCACTAACATGTAATATGTGGATGTAAAAGTCCAACGGTACAGCATAAAATCTTTCGTATTAAATCACGCATCGGTCTTTAAACACTCTGAAACATTGCATATTTGAGTGTTATAAATTAGTTTACTGTTTAACATTTGGACTTGATATCAGCACCCCGACAGTTACCAGCAAATATGTTGTCCGAAACTAAATCACTCGTGCTTAAATGGCATTCCCAGTTAAGTGAGTGGGGGGAAAATAAACAGTAAAGTGCACCATTACCTAATGTTAAAACTGCAACTGTTAAAGCTCCGAACTTGGTGGCACAGTCTGTTAACAGCTCAACAACTAGTTTGAAGTAAACAAACTGCTGCGTCTTTCTGACAGAAATGGTGAAACAGGCAGAAGACAAGATGAAAAAAATAATACAGTTATTAAGTGAACTGTTTAAATTCAGTAGAAAGAGTGTGTTACTGCAATCACATAGCAAATGGTATAATATCATCATACTTTTTGGTACTGTAAGTAATGAGTGCCATGGAACTAAACCTGATACCAGTAGTGTTTGAAAATTAGTTATCACACAACATTACACTTATGTTAAGAATCCCGAAATTGATACAAACAACCACTTCGGCTGCATCATGGACATCTTAGATTCAGTTTTTTTCCCCCCTTTTTAAGGTTGCCATGGCGCACCCAGCTGCGGTAACAGCGTGCAACCTAGATTTGGAGAACCTTATCACGGATGTAAACCGCAGCATCGCCACTCTTGCCATTACGACACTGCTCAAAACGGGCAGCGAGAGCAGCGTCGATCGACTCATGAAGCAGATTGCATCTTTTATGTCGGAGATCTCTGATGAATTTAAAATCGTTGTAGTTCATGCTATAAGGTAAGTCACTGCTTTCGTTTTATCTACTTTGATACTGTAGATTCTTAACCTTGTATCGAAAAGTAACTATGTTAAGAATCAAAACTTTCCTATAATTTTTTTTAGTATCACACTACACCGAACAGCTAAAAATTATTATTATTGACATTAGTGATCAATTTTTTTCTCGACCTTCAGCCAGTTTTGCACTGCTTACTTTTATGTAAAATGTAAGATGATTGTTTTGGTTTGGACAACGGCCGTCTTGTTATAAGTGGTTCAGTTTTGTCTTGAAAATCTTTTACTTCTAATTGTGAATATGTCCAAACTTCCTTCTACGGTGATAAATTAACAGTAAAAGTATCTTTAATGTTTTTAGATCTTTGTGTTTGAAGTTCCCACGGAAGCACAGCGTAATGATGAATTTCCTGTCGTCCATGTTGCGCGATGAGGGCGGCTTTGAATATAAAAAAGCCATTGTGGATACTATCATTACTGTCATCGAGGAAAATCCTGAAGCAAAAGAATTTGGTACGCAGCTTTGTTGTGCATTGAACATTGTGGAAATGCTCAATGTTTATCTCCAGTTATGTAATAGCGTGGGTGCAGTTCAAGTTCAAAGTTTGTAAATTGTGTATTGGTTTTTTTTTCCCTTGTCTGCAGGTCTTGCTCATCTCTGCGAATTCATTGAAGATTGTGAGCACACCAGCCTAGCCGTACGCATTTTGCACCTTTTGGGTCGCGAGGGACCACGTACGGAAAAACCATCCAAGTACATCCGATTCATTTACAACCGAGTTATCCTTGAAAACGCATCCGTGCGTGCAGCTGCTGTAAGCTCATTAGCCAAGTTTGGGGCCAACTGTGATAGCCTTTTACCAAATGTATTGGTGCTACTCGAGCGCTGCCTCTTGGATACAGACGATGAGGTCCGGGATCGTGCAACCTACTATTTGAACGTACTTCAGCAGCAGCAAGTGGCACTGAATTCGCTTTACATTTTAAATGGTGAGCTATGGTTAAAAGTAGGGCATTAGCTGATTACCTTTGAACCTATAACTTTAATACTTGATTAATGAACATCGTCGACAAATGCTTTTGCAGTAGTTCGTCTTGCGATGGTCCAAGAGTTTAATTATTTTGGGCTTGGTATTCGTAATGCGTAGTTTGTCAGCTAGTGGGCTATGGAACCTGTGGTTGCTGCAGATACCATGTTAGGGTTGCTGGAAGTAAGGATCGACCATACCTAATTTCTACCAAATCTGGATAATTTAAAAGACTTGCCGGATCAGATCCGGATTGACGGATCCAAAAATTCTTAACCCCTTCGAGACCAGCATCTAAACACAATACTGCACATGCCAAACCAGCAGCTCTTAAGAACTAACGGATTGCACTGCAAACTGCTACAAATGCATGTTCATACCTGGTTCAGCTTGCTAGCATTGTTACTACAAACGCATGTTCGTACCTGGTCGCGAAGGGGTTGATTATTCCCAAAATTCCCAAAAGAAGATGACGCATGCGGATTTTATTTTATTCTTTATGTACTGAAAATGGTGATGCTGGGTGAGGGTACTTATTTTGTTAAGCACAAAAAGGTTCTTTATGGTCAATACAAGGTCATAATCTCTTAAAAAGCTTTCAGTTGTATAAATTTTTAACATGATTAAAACATTTTAGAATGTAGGTTATGTATCTTTACACTTTAACTATTCTATGATGTTAAATGGAAGCTTGTGACTCGCAGCCTTTAGTCCAAAATCTTCAATCTACAAGCTGGATTTAACGACGTGCGTTAAGCATGTTTTTTTGTTTTTTTTTAATTAAAAAAAAATCTGGGGGGGTTTCTGGGATGCGGGGGCAGTGCCTGAGAAACATTTATTTCTAGTTGCCCTGCGGAAACATAGACTACCTGTGTTTTTTTGCATTCCTTTTCCTGAGGGACGATTCTCTGGAGGTTAGAAAAGTCGTCACTAGATGGCCAGCTGCGTAACCCGGTCTGCGCATGCGCGACCCCTCTTAAGAGAGGATTCAGGCGAGGCCAGCCTGCAATCTTTTTTTCCCTCCAGCTGACCACGACTGTCGCTTCGCTTCTCTGTCTCCGCAGCTTCGCCTTCGCCCCTGAAGAGCTTGCCTTCGCCTCCACCTCTGTGGCCTCCCACCTTGCTCTCTTCGCCTTCGGCTGAACCACTTGTGTTCTCCATGGCAAGATCATGCACTTCAGCAAGGCACCCTTCACCCAAAGCGCCTACGCCTTCGCCAACAAGCTCTGCGCCCCGCATCCAAACATCCTTGTGGACGCTTCGCCTTCGGCGCTGCCTTCGCCTGCTTTTCGAGCTTCGCCCAAGTCGCTCTCTCCTCCCGTATCTCCTCTTCCTTGCGGCCAAACTCCACGTTCCTGTTCGGACATAGCCTCGAGCTTCGCCTCCACCTCAACGAGCAGAGTCACCCTGATCATCGATGCTCCTTTGGACCTCTCTTTGGCTTCTTCGCACTCTTCCTGAAGTTCTCATTATACGAAGCCGTTGTCATCGAAACACGTCCACGCTCTCATGGATCAAGCCGTCATGAAACTCAAGTACAAAGGCAAATTGATTCCATCTTCGTCTGTTTTCAACTCATCCATCATACCACAACTTTTCCACGAATCCTGCAGCAAAACGTTTGCTTGACTCACTGGGTCCATCTCGCAAACGCTCCCGCATTTCGCCTCCGCCCTCCTAGACTATGGCCTCCTCAACTGTTTTACCAACGGCTACACCTATGCCTACGCCTTCGCCGATGCCTACGCCTATGCCTTCGACCCAACCTGTCGTCAAACAAACGAAGTGACTCAACGATTGCGTCGCTTAAAACGGCTGCGCCTTCGCTTGCAAGGCTTGCGCCTCTAGTTTTCCTGACTCCAGCATGGCTTCCGCTCCGACCGCTTCACCTTCTCCCACTCCCGCCAAGCATCTACAACAATCTGCACTCGATGATCCTACATGACGTCGACCGCTTCTTAGTCTTTTCTGCTGCTTCGCATCCTACCTCAACGATCTCTACCATCGGATTGCACGCCGCCACGGACGTACCTCCCTTGGGCCGCCGACAACTTTTACTCAACTTCACACCTCACCAGGCCATAACCCTTCAAAGCCATGATCCCTTACGCCTTTGCCTGGGGAACGGCCTCTCCTACACACCTGCCCTCGGCTAGCCGCTTCACCCTCTTCAAGCACGGTTAGTTCGTGACTGCCGACATCAAGTCCTCGCAAGCCTCTTTCCATCACCCACCCACAATCCTGTTCTTATCAACAAGGAAAGAATAAAAATCACAAATGAAGAAGAAAAACAAAAAGGTTTCCCTCAAGTCTGATCTTAGCGCCCAAGACAAACAGCCATGCCAAGCCAAGACCAGCACATTGTCTCGGCCTTCAAAGCCTCAGCTTGGCAGCTTGTCTCAAGCAACTGGTCTCATCCGGAACACACAAATCAGGTTTACATCACGAACAGAAAGACAATCTGCACCTTGTCTAACACAACTAACACTCACGCAACGTCCAAAGTCTTCACAAGCAAGCAAGCAAGCAAACAAGCAAGAAGCAAGCAAACAAACAAGGAAACAAGCAAGCAAGTAAAAAGCAACCAAACCAGCAGGCAAGCAAGCAAACACGCAAACAAGCAAGCAAGCAAGCAAGCAAGCAAACGTAAGCCAAGAATCAAACAACTCGTTCCGAACAATCTATCTACCATGATCCTCGACTCATGCGTGAAGATGAAATTCAAGATAGCCGTCATCACCTCGTCTCATTTGGAACTCACACTCACTTTGTGACTGAAATTTCAAGGGACAGAAGTCAAGAATCGGACAGCTTGCCTCGTCCATGATCCACTACTCACGCATGAATTCAAAGTCAAGACATCCGTCGTCATCTCGCCCCGTTTGTAACTTACACTCGCGTCATGAATCAAGTTTCGAACGCTTGAGACCAAGAATCGGACAGCTTATCGAGGACAGCTCGTCTTCACCACCTGAAAATCACAACGATCATCGTCGTCTCATCTCGTTTGTGACTTACACTCAAGTTATGTCTGAAATTTCAAGGGATAGAAGCCAAGAATAAAGACAGCTTGAATGCTGTAAAATAATAACCAGTTGCTGTCAGCATTTCCCAAGATAGGCTGAGTTCAATAAGACGGGACATTTTCTTTTGTCGAACTCCACCGTTTTCTTGGCCACGGGCAGTTAGGATGATCATGGTTTGGATAATGATTGTTTGACTGTCGCAGTTTCAGCCCTTTGGCCTTTAATACACTGAACTTTCTGTACCTGAAATGTTGAAGGAACTTTTAAAGGCGTAGTTAACTAGTTTCGAAACTTGATCAGCGCTTTTTTTTCCTACAGTCGATTCTGCTTAAAAAGAACTTCAAGGTATAGTGAAAAAGGTTCCTTAAACCAACAATTCTTTATATCCGGAAGAGAATCTAAATCTGTTAAAATGTTTGTTTGCAATCTGTTTTTTTAAAGCAATATTTGCTTAAAACAAAGGTCCTTAAACGGTGTTTACTGTAATTAATTACAGTTTCTGCCATTAATTTAAGATTAGCAATATTAAAAAGCTGGTGAAAAAAAAAGATTCAAATTTTTATTGGCTTGTCCAATTCAGCTAAAGTTTAGCAAAGTTACTGAAAAATCGACAGACAGGTAATACTTTGCTGAGTCCTGATGAATCGAATCGAATCAAAATCCTAAAGATTCAACGTTAAGATTTGTTTTGGTCCAGTTGCGCGCACATCAACATTTTTATCAATCTCCTTCCGGATCCGAAGACCACGCCTGCTTAACTCCGTTCAAATGATCACCGACAAATTATCCTTCCTATCTGGGTTAGAGTAGTTTTGTCCGAAGCTCGGGATATGTTGTGTCTCTTTGGAATTTACTCCATCCCGCGTCACCATTTTCAGTAAATATAAAAATAAAATCCAAATGCCTCATCTTCATTTGGAAATTATTTGCCCAAGAAACATTTTCGAAATTTTGTGTGGCCTTATATGGGCATTTGCTGTGCATCGTTTGAAAAATTATATCCGAGACCATGCAGAAAAACTTGTTTGGTTTCCGGGCAAGGTTGCAAATTTAAGCACCAGGCAACCAGGCATTTTATTTTATGTATTTTTTTATTTAACTGCCCACATTTCTTTGTTATGTACCTAGCTCAAAGCTGAAAGAGTATGCAGTCAGCCTAAAAAAGTATAATATTCTGGTAGTATTCACGTTGTCTAGTATTAAAAATATTTTAGTTTTTGCCAAATAACTTCTTAGCGGTTTGAAATTTGCACCATTGAAAAGTTCATTTCGAGCCGGTTAAAATGGTATACTGGAATTCAAAAATAGTTAAAATTGGCGAAAATACGATTTTTAGCGGGTGAACCAAGATTAAGTTAAAAAATTTTGACCCGCGATAATTTAAGGCACCCGCACACGCCTGTAAACCAAACAATTAATTTTGCATGGCCCAAGTTTTTTTTAGATAGGTGGACGACCACTGTTTGCCACATGTTGCACATTTAGAACAATTTGCATCTTAATTTCTATGATGTTTTCGTGGATGGCTTTAGAAGTGGCGTTCACTCACCATTTCATTTATCATATTCAAAACACCATTTCAAAATTCTTGTGTTTAATTAGGGGTGAGCGAGTAGAATAATTATTTCGAGTCAAGCTGAAACGAGATTGCCGCAAAAGAGTAGAGCATCGAGAATTACTGCACATAGTTTTGTTTTAAAAGTTCTTTTTAATTTGTTAAAATAATAATGAATAAATTTATGCCAAATTGATTGACCATGTTTGCATAGTGTTTTTACCGTTTTGTCTTACCACCATGAAAACATTTTGAGCTCCTGTTTTCTTTAATTTGATTTATTTGAATGTAACAATTTTAAAAATATTAATTTCAACCATCGTTTCAACCCCCCAAGCCGAGTTTAAGCACAAATTGTACACTGCACTCAGATTGCACATCGTTAGTGTAAAGTAAAAGTTTCGTAACTAACTGCATGCAGTTGTGAAATGTACCTCTGAATAGGTCCAGAAAGAGACAACAAAAATCAAAATTGTTGAAACTATGCTGCGCGTAGCAAGGGTCGCCATTTTTTTTCTCTGGAAACTGCGATAAACCAACCAACCTTCTCACTCTTGGCTAAATTATATCTTACACATATTATAAGCAAGTTTTTGTTTTTTATGGAATAACCCCTATTTTCTTTTGGGTCATAGCTCTGCAAGTATCACTCGTCGGCCTTGAGAAAGCGCTCCACCAGTATACTTTAGAACCTTCCGATACACCCTTTGACATCAAAACTGTACCCCTGGCATCCACTCCCATCACTGCAGATGGTCGTAAACGCTGTAAGTGTAGTTAGTGTTTTAATTTTTTTTTTATTTTACTCGGTCAGTGTGTGCCATTTTTGTAATGGAATTGTTTTTTTTCTTTTAAGCGTTAACGCCAGATGTGGCTCCTTCCGTCAAATCAAATGAAAAGATAGCTGCTACTAGACAAGATTTGTTGGCAGGTAAGCGTAACCACTAATGCTGTCTTTAACCGGTTTTACCGAACAGGTTTTTACTGATCATATTCTGATCAGAACTCGCTCGCCGCTCAGAAATGAAGAAAGTTGCCTGTGGTTAATACCAAAAGTACAGATGCGTCGAGCATTGTTCCTGTAAATGCTTCAGTTGTGCTTGATTTAGAAAATTCCAAATAATCTATAAGCAAGAGTTCTCTAATTTTGTGAATTATTCAGCTTTACTGGTGGAAGTTTTTGGTTCCTAAGATTGTGTTCGTGAAGAGTTTGGCCATTATCGGTGTCAGTGATAGGTTTGGTAAGATCGTTCGTAATATCGATCTGTCCTTCTTCGTAGAATAATAAGGCTGTGCAGGTACTACTTTTTGCCGATACCGGTGCTCGTTTAACCGATTCCGTTGCCGTTGCCAGTACTTTTGGTCACGTGCTGATACTATGCCGTTGCTGATACCATGCCGATGCCATTGCCGATATTGAAAGATAACTTAATAAATAGTGCAGAACATGTCAATACGTCAAGAATTTAATGGTGTAACAAACCTTACCTGACACTTTTACAAAGGAATTATTGGCTAAACACCTTATAGCTCAGCGAAATCATTTAATTTTTTTTTCAGTGTTAACTGTAAATTAATAGGCCTATACCTTACTGACTTAGTTTAGGCTAAACAATTTCAAAATATTGTATTAATTAATACTTATAGACTATACATAAAATATTGTAGACCTAGGCTACTAAAAATCTTGTAGGCTAATAACACATTGAATGTAATCTACATATTTTGTGCATGTTTACTGGGGAGCTTTAAAACATTCTGTGTACCTTTACTAAATAGGTTGTGGGCTACACAGCTATAAAATATTACAGGCACGTTAGGTCGTGCAAAGTTTAAAAAATAAATGGTTCTCGGGGATCCAAAGTTGAAAAATCAACGAGAGATGAGGCTTTATTTTCCTTTTCATAATTTTTGCACATTTTGTGGTAGATGTTCCTAAAGAAAAAAACTTTTGCATACTGTAGTTAATTCATTTTATTTTAGACACAAAAACAAACATTGCCTTTTTTTCATCTCTCCAGCTGTTTTAGACGATTACGCAAATTGCTTGCTCCGTACGAATGGGAATCTTTTCCTCCACGTGCTACTTCTGCAGTTTGCATTTTGCTTTTTCGTCGCACACCACAAAATATTCCTAAATACTTGACGTCTTTGGTGACATTATGCGTTTTCTTTGCAAAAGACTTTACAGGAATCTGCAGCTAAACAATGGCCGAACTTTGAACTATCACGGGAAACCGAGAGTGAAATACGACACCATGATGTTAAGTTAGGCCTAACGCAACGCCGACACATCATTACATTTCCGGTTTTTTGTCAGCGGAATTTCACTTCGATACAAAATTCGAATAATTTTTTGTTTTAATTATACCATTAACTTGAATAAAATCATTTTTTAATTAATGGAATAATAAAAGCGATCTTGCGACATTTTAAATGAGACTGAAAGTATTTTACCAAACCACTTTCGCGCGCGAGAACTGGAAGTGCGGTCCTGCCGTGTTGGTTTCACCTTCAAAAAATGGCTGCCTGTGTTTTATCAGAGAGAGCGTCCGTTAGGCCTAATCGAAAATACCGTTGATTCGGCAATTTTACTTATATTAAAGACAGTCACTTACGCAAAACCAAAAATCGTCCAAGTTCCACAATTTTTAGCGACTCACCAATAATTACGCACCACCAAAAGAGTTCTAGGTCTTTCAAATTTGCTTTTTTCTAGCTCTCTCTCACAGTTTTAAACACTGAAGGTTGATTTGCTTCCTTGATAATACTAAATACCGATGTCGTGGTCGAAACTTCGACTGACGCTACGGTTTT
>JAHWFP010053235.1:0-17978 GCA_023313725.1 Lithobius niger | reverse complement strand
CCGATATTTCCGGTCCCGATGAAGCTTATGGCTTATGCTTAACTACTATGTTGGAGCTTAATTTAAAGGGCAAATTCTAACATGCACCACTGTTTAAAGGGTTGATAAAAGAAAAAAGAATTTGTCTGACATTATTTTTATGCTAATCTGTGTGGCGGCAGCAGATATCGTTAATAATTCTGTGAATGGGTTCCACCAATATTAAACAAATTGGACCTTTCTAAATTTTGTAATTGCTTATAATAGTCGTCCTTATAATATGAACTTGTACAGTCAGGAATCAATGGCACACAAGCATTCAATTCACTTCTCACGTGAATTCAGATATTTCATATTCATATTCATCAAAATGTACTACAATGTATAGTATGTAGTAAAAAAAAGGAGTAAGTTAAGTGAAAATTATGGTTTCAGTGACAGGCAGCCAACTTTCGTGGTACAGTTGTATTTAATTTTTTCAGTTAACGAGTCTAAGTTTTAACCAAGATCCTTTTTTTAACCGAATGAGCTGCTCGTCGATGGTGGTTTTTCTGCAATTCTAAGGAAGCTCAGGAAGCATTGCCTGTGAAGACTAATATATACTACATTCTCCAACACGACAGATTTCATGAAGTCTTCATGCGTTCTGGTGTTGTTGTTGTTTTTTTTTTTAATTATACAACGATACATTAGAAAATCCAACAATGAAATTAGTCTAAAACAAATTAAAGAAACGAAATTAGCCGCAAATATTAGTGCCCAACGAAATAACACAGTGGGGACCAACATTGTCAACAGCTAAGGATGAAAAGTGAGTAGAAATGATAACGAAAAAAAATTCACGTGATGATGACACGTGAACTTTTTTTCCCCATCATTATTCCTGCTTACTTGTCATCTACCGCTGATTACAATGTTGGCTCCAGCGTGTTTCGCAGTTTATTGTGAGTCGTAGAAACTGCTTTTTCCTTGACATCCTGAACAAAAACCTCTATTACTATATATTTGTTTGACTGGGGAACTTTATACCTGAGGGCTAATCATGCTCCCATCAGAAGCCATCGCGCCAAGGGGAGTTTTATACTGTAAAAAAACTGTTCATGCTGATTATGTTTGAGGGTCTGTAAAACATGGATCAATTAGTAACGCAACGCTTGTAAATGTTGTGTAGTGCTGCGTTCTGTACTAATCGCTCACTCGTTGAAGTCCAGTTTCGCCAAATCCCGTTTTGCCAAATATAATTTGACAAAACTTTAGGTACACGAAATTTAATACCTTGTTGCTCTGTAATAGGGGTTTTCAAACGGCAAAAGTTTAACAGATACAAGCATTTGAAAACTGGCGATACAGAAGAAAAAAACGTGTACTTTAAATATTGTTTGAAATGCTTGGTCGTCACAAGGTCAAGGTCAACGCCAAGGTTCTCTTTTAAGAACATTTAGTTAGCACATGATGGTTACGATTTGCCAAGCGGGAATTCCAGTTTTGTAGAATTCCGTTTCGCTGAATCAAAATATTCTTTAAAAATAAACTTTGCAGAAGTTAAAGGTGCATGCTTAATTGGAAGGAATTTATGATTAGTTGCGTTTTCTGATGTATATGTTTAGCCGCTTCGAGCGTGATAGCGCGAGCGAGGCACTATTTTGAAAAAAATTATTTTGCGAAACGGGTGTTTGTCTGCAAATGTTTGACCATTGCACAGGAAAAATGTATTAAATTTCGTGCGCCTAAAATTTCATGAACAGTATTTGGCGCAACGGGATTTGGCAAAATGGGATTGGCCCCCTTTGGCAAAAGCTTTCAATACGCTTTTTTTTGGGAAAAACGGGATTTGGCGAAACGTGATTTAGCGAAACGGGACGTGACCGCTCACTCTGCAAGATGGAGCAGGGCCTGCTGCTGGGTCACTTATTCGTATCTTCAGCGCAAAGAAAGGAGGGAACAGAGAATTTATGTGTTGCAAAAATACACCTTCCTTTGAGGAATTTTTTTTTTTTTAACTTAGTTTTCACGTCAAGATATCAGGGTCAGCAAATCTACTGGTGTAGGCCTAAGGTAAGACAGCTGAGACGAACGTTGCTTGCTGCGCCTATTTTGCGTATAATTACTGCCAGAAAATACTCTACAACCCGAGACTTCGTCCGAGGAGAAAGGCAAGTCTGTAATAAGTATATTTGTTTTGTAATACATCCATAATTTAACACCAAAAACTACACCAGGGGCACTTAGTTTTCATGTGAAGGCCGATGTTGGTATTAATATGTATAGTATCATAGTTTACGTATAACCAGCCCTCTAATCTGCACTTAGCAAATATTTTTCAACATTTTATGCACTCAGCTTGTTTGTCTTTCTCACTTTCTCAGTCGCGAATTTCAGCTTGCAATGTATATATATGCACGTGCGGTTTGTGCTGGAATCAGGAGGTTAAACACTGACTGACCCTTGATTTAGTAGAGTCAGTGTTAGGGATGAGCCGAAAGCTTTATGTGATGTGGGGGAGGGGTGGGGGGAAGGAGAAGGGTGTAAGGCAATTTCCTCGAAGTGGATTAAAGGCGAGAACCGTTTCTCAAACCGTCTCAGGTGTCCTTACAGATACTGTGGCAGTGGAGTGTATTCGCGGTCGCATGCGAAACTTGTTGCAACAAAAGAAAAATTGTTTTGAAAGAAATGTTTTGGGTTGTAACTCAAAATTTGTGCAAAACTTGAAATTTTTTTATTTTAATTTTTTTGAAAAACTTATAATTAGTTTGTGTGTTTTATTCTGACAGAACTCATATTCCGCAAAAACTGAGCGAGAATATTTTTCGAACGGGAATTTTGTCGCGCATGGCGCCCCATATAGTTGTGATGTGCGATCAAAATAAATTTAATTCGAGTCCAGCCAAGCCGAATTTGCAACAGGAAGAGTCGAGCATCAAGCCGATGTAAGAGTATTTGGTGAACATTGCAAGTTTCTTTTTAATTAGTTAGGATAATAAGAAGTAAGATAAGCAGCATAATTGACCGTGGAAGTTCTCTCAAATGGTTTTCTTGTTGTAAATATATGTATAACTCGATGTCAGTATGAGCTATACTGATTTTTAATCTACACCGCCAGAGAGCTCTCGTTGAGACGATGAATTTGGTACAATGGCATGTCGAAATCGACCAAAAATATCGAAGTATTGCATTTTCACCGGAATCGAATATTTCGAGCATGGATGCGAGCAGCGACCCGAGTTTCGAGTAGGTTAAAGGGATATTCATCCCAGCGCCATTTTTCTCGATCTACCACATAAAGTACGGCCCCAAAGGTCTATTTCCTTACCGTAAGTCAATCCCTTGGTAAAAATCCTTTTTTGAAATGTGGCGTCTAGGAGATTTTCTGTTGAATAATATTGTTAACTTTATTTACTGCGTGCCGCAGTATTTGATCCTTTGCGCGCTTGCAATAATCATGACGTTTCATTTCTGTGTGTGTGAATGTACTAATTTTCTAATAATTACCATGCCATCGAAAATCTAAAAGACTAATCGGGCAAAAATTAAAATTAATTATTCCAATAGATCGCCGAAGCAAAAGTATAAGACACTAGCCTAGAAAATTATAAATTGTGATGTTAAAATACGGGACGTTCCGGTTTGTGACGACACAATCTTTAACTGGATGCTGTTTTGTATTCTATTCCCAAAGCCAACCGAGACAGCAGCTACCACCCCAGCCGACCTTGGCTCTGGTAAATGTGTGGATGGCGATCTGCGCGTGGCTGTTATAAGGCAGGCGGAATGGTATAAGACAGGCCTGGTGTCCTTTTAAGTAAGGGGAAGATGCCAGTTGTGGAGGACGTCAGTTTTATTGTTTAGAGCCAGATGGCGCCACACAAATTTTTAGTTGTAATGGAAGCGATGCCAATGCTTCCATGGCCGCCAAAATTAATCTAGTGCATCTAAAACTGCTTCATGCAACGAAAATCTACCAAAGTACCTCATTTTTTTTTTACCTCTCTATGATAGATTATGGCTGTAAATAGTCTCTAAATCTGAAATGCGTGGATACTTCTGATGTCTGTGTGGTTCACGATGAGATCTGATACCAAATATTCTGAAACCATACATTCGACAACGAAAGTACCAAGTTAAAAAAAAATTGTTCGATGCCTGCCCCAACATGTGGGAGAAGACGCCATTTCATCTGACTCCCGGCTTAAGACTGCGTGAAAGCGGTGTGTACTTGTTACGCCGAAAATCTTTCCCGTTTCACCGAAAATTAAGCCCTGGTTAACATTCGGCGAAAGGAGTATTCCCCTTTTCGCCGTATCAAAATATTCTTTAAAAGTTTAACATTGTAGAATTTAAAAATGCATTCCTAATTGGAAGGAATTTGTAATTAGTTGGGGGTTTCTGATGTATGTTTAGCCGCAGCGATTGTGTGGCACGTATTTTGAAAAAGTATTCGGCAAAGCGGGATTCGGCGAAACGGTATTCGGCGAACGGTCATACACCGTGAAAGCTGTAGCGTTGGCAATGAAGGTAGGCAATGAAGACGTCCCACAGCAAACCAGCCCTTAATTGATTTTACTGTTAACATAATTATACCAGTATAGGTTTACGCGGCTGTTTAGATTACAATTAAGCATTTTAGTGGTGGCAAACAAATTTATTACTGATGTGGCACCTTACCACAGGTTTTATGGCATCTTACCAACACCGTTGGGGTAAGATGCTAACTTTTGCAGGTTTATCATTACAAATTTTCTTTCTCCGTTCACAGATCGTCTTAAATGGTGATTATTTTTGTAGCCTACTGGGAAGGTCTGGAGAAGTTATCCACCAATTTTAGTGATAGTGCATGGCACAGTAAACGCACATTAAATTCATAAACCCATAACTGTTGCTTTTTCCCCCCACTTACAAGTTTCACACTCGGCTTGGATTGAATTCGTCGAGTATCTCACGCGCCTAAGTAATAGTATTGTTGTACCGAACGTGTTGTACACGTTTTCACAGTTCGTATTGTGTCCTTAATTGTCGAATAATGGCTACATTTTAAGGTTCCAAAATGTTATCGGGTGGGATTTATAAAATAAAAAAACCGGAGCAACTGAATCAGAAATTGAGTGGGTGTATTGCTTCTTTCTGCGTGGTTGCAATTTAAGGTAGGCCAACATAGTCTCTTATTTGATTTTATGCTTGCTTGCTTTGGTTTACGTTTACATTTTATTCGCAGATGGAATCGCCAGAGTCAATTTAATCAGACGTAACATGGAGGTCGTATCTTCGTACTGCTGTAATTGACTTTCATCTTCTGCATTCTAACGGTTGGTTAATTTCAAAACGAGAAATTCGAAAACACAAAAATTGCAATCAGAAGCAGAGCTCCAGAACTCTGGTTTCTCTCCAACCAATTGGGCCCGTCAGCCCATTTACTGGCCAAAAAGAGGAGAAACAAAACTTTAAATGGAAAATTTGCGATAGATAGAAAGGCTCCGCTGCCAAACAATGAACGGCTAATTTAACGGCAATGAAATTTAAAGTGTTCCCCGTGCAAAACTGCACCGGCGTATCTGCTATTCGTCTAACGTTGAATTGTGAGCCTCCTTTCCGTTTCAAGCAAATACGAAACATGCTGTTAAAGTGACTAATAAACCTTGTAAGACGAAAATCCGAATAACTCAACTACATGGGGAATGTACAGTAAAAAAGAGACTTAAAACCGATGGTTCCACTTTATCACAATTTTACTTTAAAGGTACATACCACTCTGATGGCTTTCCTGCACGTCTCAGTTTTGCAACATTACTTCAGGCGCCTGTACATGTTACAAAGGCGATTATGGTTCTTTCACTCTAACCTACGTAAATATTTCAAAGGCTATTTCGCGCAGGATGCTCAAATATAGTGAGAAGGTATGTCTTTTGAAAGTCACCAGTAAGAACTCACATTTTTAGATCCATAATAACTGCGCCGTATCTCCTTCTATTTCTTTTTCTTACACGCGTTACCATTATTGTAAGATGAAATGTCCCAAAACATTCGTAAAATGAAATCGGATGGATCGTTTACCAATAATTTCCTTGCGATCGGAGTTTCTGAAATCAAACGATGTAAAAAAAAAATGGAAGCGATTGATGTTAGTAGGTTGATGCCTAATAATAACTGTAAGATACTTGCCTGAAATATTGTAAAATGTGATGATAAAACAACAATTCCAACTTGTCAAATTTCTCGAGTTGTCGAAAGATGTGACGCATGCGCATTTCGACCGTTCGCCCACAGACTGTGTAACTAGGGTTCCACTACAAAACCGGTCGGCCCTTTAATGAAAAATATCATACGCGATTGGGTTGGACAATATGGCCGCCGATAACGCCACTGATGCGATTAATTTGCCCTGTTGTCGCTTTCTGTCAGCCGACGCTGAAAGTACAAAATATCAACGTTCTTTCACCTTGCAACACCTTCTGGATACACGAACGTGTCTCTTTTTTTTTCAAGCGCAGAAAAATAGCTTTTCTGTGGCTGAGTGATAACTTTTAAAATTGTTTTAAAATATATTTATAGATAATGCACATTTGTCACGTAAATCTACGCAAAAATTAAAATAAGTATTTTAAATACCGCCAACAGACGTCGCGACTCACCGTTAAAAAGCCGATTAGCTCGGCCAACTCCCGAACAGACCTTGAAGAAATGGGACAGTCGTGGCGGCCATATTGTTTACCCCTCTATTGTTGTTGTTAGGTCGAGCTGGATAGTTTACTGGTCATGATAAAGGTTGTGCAATCCTTTGTCAGGCGACAAGTGCGTCGCTGCCCTTAAATTCGTGTATCGCCATTTTAACGGACCTGGTAAATTGTGTCGGGTATGTAAATCTCTGGTATAGATGTAACATTGCAACATTTTATTTTAATTGTCTGTTTAATCCCGTGGACCGGAAACCGTTGTTGCATAACGTTACATCCACTTCCAAGATAGTGATTGCTTACAAGCTATTAAATCGCTACTTGGTTCTCAGTAACTCCAATCAAAACTTAACTTTCCAGTTTTGTGGAAAAGCAGAAATGACCTCCTAGTTTCTCTGAATTAAATGTGTGAGTTAAAATAGGAAAGAAAAAAACCGTGGGCTGTTTTTTTGGATACACATTGCAAAGCGTTCGCCAACCAGCATACATAACATACATATATACACGCATACACACCTACACGCACACGAACATGGCAGGTTAATTAGGAACCACGCGCTCCAGATAAAAATACTTCTTTTTCTAATGGTCTTTCGATTATCATTCATTAAGTTACACCTTTATGTCTTACATAGTTACCGATATAATTAATCAACTGAATGATAAGATGTTGTTTCACACGTAGTGCTAAAATGTCAAATGTATGATTTTATCGTTCGTTTTCTTTTTCTTGTGGAAGACTTGGCCCCGACTCTCCAGTAACAGGTAGTAACAACGAACCTTGTGATAGTAGTAGTGCGACTAACTATTGCTATGGTAAAATACAGCCACAACAGTCAGCAGAGAAAGTGTTAGCGACGCGACCAGAGCTTATACATACCACAGATCTGTTTATATTTATTCACGAGCTCCAACTCAAACAATGACGCAAAAACAGCATAACAATGCACTCCCGCGAAGTTTTTTTTTTTTAATACTAACAATTTCATATTTTTTTACGGTAGTGTTACACTATAGCATGTCTGTATTGTTAGTGCGTTTAGTGCTTAACGGTTAAGGGTGTGTTTGTCACCTTTGAACCTTTGAACCTTTGGTGTGTTTGTCATTTCTGCAATACCAAATTTTATTAAACAGGAATAATTTCTCGTTCCAAATTTAATGGCCCTGAAAAGGGCCGTTTTGAAGAGGATGGGAAAGTAAACTGTAACGAATGTCTTTACTCCAATCTTTACTTTGCTTCAGTCAGAATTACCGGAATCTTCGTCTCAATTTAGTTGAAATGCCATCCTTTCAACAATCGAATCCGACAATCCATCGACTTCCCACGTTTTATCTTCTTCTTTAATTACGTGTTTTAAGTAATGCTTCCAGTTCGTTCAACTTCTTTTAACGTAAAAGTTTGACTGTTGGCAGCAACATAATCCTGACTTGGCTCCACACCCTTTCAACAGAGCTCCGTTCGTAATGGTATGGAGGAAGTGAGAGAACGATGTGTCCGTGAAGTGTAGCAAAGATGTCGCTACGATAATGGTCGTAATGTGTTCTTGCACCTTCAATTAATGTATACAATTCTCGGTTCAACATTGTGTCATCGAACGCAGTTATCTTTTTCTTGCTGCCAAGCTTGCATGTCAGCTTTCCTTGAACTCTTCGTCGGTATTTTTCCCACCTTCACAAAACGGTACGAAGCGTTATCAAATTACGATGACACTGTTTGGTTGAGTGTTAGCACAGCCACCTACAGTAAAGGCCGGATCAGATCAAGACAAATTAGGCAAGTAAAATCAACCATTGACATAGAAAGAAGCACAAGTTTGCTAGGTGCTGCCATCTCTACACCAAGTGGCGAAATTTTAAACTAACCGACCAGAGTTCCAAATTCTGTTAACAGATGACGCCACTTGGCAAACTTGCCGCGTCCTTATTAGATTCGCCGTTTTGCGGAGCATTGTTGGAGGCAAAGATGATACGGCCTTTACTCTAGGTGGCTGTGGTGTTAGGCAGCTGCTGAGTTTCCAACCACTTCTCTAATCTGTCTCCGTCCATTTCATAATGGCAATCATCCTTTCCTTTCTTTGCTTGAAAAACGAGATCGGCAGCAGGTACAAATCCATCTTCGTTTCCAGCATGCAAAATAATGAGCTGCCCCCCTTTTAGACTTGGCGCTTTTAAACCAGTTGTCAACCCTTTCTGAAATGCGTCACGCTTGCTCTTCACAGTCGTTTCTGTCCAAACACTTGATTTCGTGTTGCCAGCATTAACCCGCGTTTCGTCCAAATAGTCCGACAATATTCTTCTTTTTTCCCCGTTAAGTTTTTTATGGCACTCAAATACCTCCGCCGCCATAAAACAATATCGTCTCGTTCACTGAGCAGGCTGTGGCAGAGATTGTCTTCGTTTACGGCGCGTGTCACTTTTTCAACAGTTGAAATGCCGCCATTGCGTTAAAAGTCAGGAACTCTTTCCTGAATGGCTGAAAGCGTAAATTCATCGTATTTTTGCATGCGTTTTTGTGCACTTGCTCGACTTGGCGTAAGTCAAACATCCACCACTTAATTTTAATTCAGTTCGGCAACGATAGCTATCAGCTTCGGACACGCCGCATAACAATCCTGTTTCGTTCGCAACTTCATTGATAGATTTCTTTGGAAGACGCTGGTGCAGTTGGCTGTAGACATTTATTACAGTTTGCTTTTGGGAACTGGAAAGGAGGTTTCCACGAAGATGACGCTTGTAAAATGATGCTGGAGAAGCCATCACTTGCACTGTTGTTGTCATCGCCGCCATCTTGGAACTACTTCTGCGTGAAAGACAAGTTGCTGTGAAACTTTGCGATCTGCTGAAATTGAAAATCAACCATTTTTTTTTTAGCATTTCAAGAAAATTATATATGACTGAATACCACCCCTGAATACTTTCCAAGAGATTTTCATTCCTAAAATATTTTGGTTGACGATGGGGAAAAAACATACTACATTTTGTCTAGTGTCGTAATCCAACTTCAACGCAAGCTTGAAGAGGCTCGTCACATCGCTGACTCTCTCTCCGCTGACTAATGTCTGTGGATTTTACCATAGTAATAGTATTAGACCATGACAATGTTCCTGCTCGTCTGTGCTAGCCATGGTAGAGTGAGAGACTACCATACTCCTTCGGTGACTATAGGATCTAATCTGGTCTGTTCTGGACTTTATCTCGGCTCCCTGCGATGATCGGATGCTTACCGGTTCACATTCCCGGGTTTGCCCCTCCCTTTACAGCATTTTTCTCCTTTAAAAATGTCCTGTAAGGTTCAGAATTGAGCCGATTCATCAACATGAGTGTCAGTGCCAAGCAATGAAAAATAGAGAAAAAAAAATAATAATAACAAAATAAATACAGTAGTAGAAAGAAAATAGTTTCTATCTGTCAGTTTAAAAAAAATTCAACAATTTTATTCTTGCTCTAGGGCTGTCGATTCATTATGACTCCCTCCGAAAAATCGTAATATGTTCTTCAGTCGCATACGTAATTAGAACATTTCCTTTTACAGGTTTACATTCCTACGGGATTCGAACGGTATACAGCCACATACGAAATTGCTGATCAACGGATCAACTTTACCGTTTGGGACACATCTGGTAAGCAAACCTAAGTTACTACATTTCGAACTGTAATGATAACTGTAATGAGCCAGCTGTTATTCCGGCCAGATTTAAAAGTAATTTTTCAACCCCTTCTACGAACTTAATCGTTTGCTGTGGGATGAATTTACTGTTACTGTGCACGATGATACTCGGAACTGGATAACACCGAATTTTTTTAATAGTTAACAAAGTAATCTGAACTGAAATTTAGACAACGTGATGTCTGTTAAAATACTGGTGGTTAATTTTAGCCATGGTTGGGTATATTTTGCCTACATTTTTTCCCTGCATGTTCTCCCTACAATCTTTGTATCCATTCTGAAAATTGTCAACGGTGCCTTACTAAATAGTGTCACGCCATTATTTTTTTGCCCTATCCAGATCGTCTGCGTAAGATTCGACTTACTAGCCTCCCATCCAAAACCCCTTTTATCGTGTTGACACGATTCTTACTTATAAACTTATTGACAATCTTTGGTCCGGCTCACGTGCAATGTCGGTCATTTTGCATCTCAACAACTCCCATCATGCAACACTTGTGGTAGGCCATTACGGCTAAAAATCAGGTGGAGAAATATTACTTTCTCCATATATATCAGTGGTAGATTTAGTTCCCCTGAGTGGTATAACAGTAACGGCTCCTGCAACCAGAGGCAACAAGTTGTGAGGTGAAAAAGTACTCCAAGAACTTGAATGTGGCAATGTCCCTACAAAGTCGGAAATAAGCCATCAATGCACAATAAATAATGTAGTAAACCTACAGTAAGCTGTCGGTATGCATTTTATTACTTATTATTTATTTGCAATTCACGAGCACTTTATAAGCATAAACTAGGCGTGTAATGAAGAGAAACATGTCGGATGTTTCTTTATATCCGTGTATCGTTTCCATTGACCACTGAAGCCGTCTAATCGTCACATGTGAAAGCAAAGATGTGTGAAGGCAGGATTGAACGAGCGCAAATATGTAGCGGCTTGATATAGAGCGGGCCAGTGAGGGAGTAGCCAATGTAGTTCCGAAGAGAATTCGGCGTAAAACATGCATAAGTTAATACTAGAATAAACAGATTATCTTTTAATAGCTATATTTTAAAATAGATTTATGGTAAGAGATTTATAGCAAGAGTTTCCGTACGTTTCTTTTCTGTCGAAGAAGTTAGTGAAACAAGAGTATGGAGCAAAGTCGACGTCAGTCACTACGTTTACATGGCAACAAGAAAGCGCATCATAAAACTGCACTAGTTTACAAGACACAAGACCACGATTAGGGCTATTCCTGTAGAAAGGCGATTCATGCGAATACGCTCTGAAAACTCTTCCTTCCTGTCCTCCCTTTGGCGAATAGTGAGCAAGTCCCTCGCTGCTCTACCCCTTACGTGTAATAAACTAGGTCTGCTTAAACCCAAGTAACCAAACGTATACAAATCTTAGTGGTCTTCCAAGTCATGGATGCTTATTTTCAGTTTATTTACCAGAAATTCGAAATGGGCGCCGTAACTGTGTCCGCCATCTTTACCTGGCATTCACCAACATCTCAATGCAATTGCGAGTGTTTGCACGAATAAAGACAAAGCGTATCAGACTGCCGATCTACCTCCGTGAAGCGCTTCAGTTTCTGTAGCGCCAGGTGGGAAAGCGCCACGAACGGGTGTTTACAAGACCCAAGGATGCGACGCGGACGCGTTGGGCACCCCTCTGAAGCGCTTCGAAGTTGTCATGGAAACGTAGTGAATATTATGCGCTGTACGTTGTGACAATTTCGTTTATGTATACACAGTTTGACGTTAATTGCACTCTGTACTCTTGTTTTGCTAAACTGCTTTAAAACGTAGGGTTGTCCAAACATCTGGTGAATACAGCGGTGTTATTGTATTTATTATCGAGAAAGAATTATACTTATTTAAGTTGGAGGGTATAATCCCTTTTAAGTATCCATGGATCTGTAATAGTGGTAATCGGAAAAATGTCTTCATGATAAGCAATTCATGTCGCTCTTCATATTACATCAAATTTTAATGAAATAATGATAACGTGAAATCTGATGGTGGAAGGAATTACTGTTGGCCAATTTAAGACACCATATGCCTTCATCCATCGAGTATGCCAACCCTTTTCTAACTCGTCATGACAGATGAGAAGATAATTTGTGAAGACCAAAACCATAATGCTATGTCAAATAAGTTACGGAATCAGTAACGCACAATCATTGACGTAATTGAAAGACTTTCACGAACATTTGAAGTGACACACTTCTTATTATCATGTACCTTCTCTTTTAGACGTCATTTTCTAAAATTGGTTATTACGTTACGGAAGATATTGTAAATTTATGAAATGTCAAATTCTATCCTCATGACGACTTAAATGATGGTTCTTGGGGACACAACTGTGAATTTGGACTCGTGGTATAGAAAAGGGAAAAAAATGCTAGAAATGTACGTCATTGGCACAATCTACTTTTGGTGACGGGGTCTATTAGTGTGACGTTTGATTGGACGTTCCATCTCAATACTAAGTGCTTGGTCTTGTTAGTGGTTTCTGATCCTTTTCGATTGGGGAATTAATTTGGGTTGAGTTGGCCGAGTGCCAAGGCTTTTCTTCTCCATTTTCTCTGTTTGTTTTGCGATGAACCTGAGAAAGCAATTCGAGAATATCAAGTGTTCTCCTCTGCGAAGGAGTCACTGCTAAAAAATTTCAATACCGTATTCATAAAAAGTGATTTTTATACATGGTGGACTAAATGGAAAGTTACAGTAAACCATAAAGTATTTCCAATGCAAAAACGTTGATTGGGGTACCTTTGTTTCAAACTTGTCGCTGTATAACCTTTATGTATTACATTGTTTACCCTGATTTACCCTTTTTTTTTAACCTTTATTTACTCTTCCATTTACAAATTGATTTGTGATTTATTTATTTGTTTACTCTTTTATTCACCTTTTATGTACTCTTTATTTACCCTTCATGGCCGTACGAGCGAAACGAGCTATGTCAAATACTTGCATCTGTATTTATTTACTTGACTGAATTCAATTTAGGTTTAGGGTGTCTGTTTTTCTATTTTTTCTGCCTGGGACACGATTACTCACGGTTTTGTTCTGATTGGTTGAAATGTCCTGAAAAGTGATGCATGAAATAAAAAAAGGTCGAAGATAAAATTTCAACCTCAGCTATTTTCGTAAAGACTTGCGCGTTCGTCAAGAGGCTACGCCGACCAATAGCAGCTACCGTAGCATTATACCATACTGAAAGTTCTTTAGGTGTGAAGATTAAAGAAATTATTTACAAATGGTAAGAAAAAAAAAACATTAATAGGATCTGCTGCCAATTCCACGTGTTTTGACACAACGCAGTCGCTTCTTTTATTTATACACCAAACATCGCCCATCGTGGGCGACCTATCCAGATGTACTCATAAAGAACAGTTTGGATTCGTTCGCAAAACAACGGGCTATGCAGGGAGCTTGGGTTATACATAGCTTTGATAGGGTGGCACCACTCAGTTGAACGCGTCTGAGCTATAGCGCAGCTATTTCTCGTGGTAAGGTGTACACGAGCGAGATTCTTAGTGCGAGGCGGCAGAAATAAAATCGCCACCATGTTGGAATTTCAGGTGAATTCTAGCTTCTAGCTGCGAGAATGCAAAAGCTAGTGGTTGCGTAAACGTGCCCTAATAGTAAGTGGGTCCACCCTATCAAAGCAACGTATAAACCAAGCTCCCTGGGGCTATGCGTTAACAGGCCACAAACTCTGTCTAAATGTGTGGACCTTTTCTATTTTTAAGTGAGTTGTATGTTATCACTTGACAACGACTCCGATCATGGTAGTCAATCTATTTTCTTCCGGTTGGATCAGTGATTTAGTATTAGCCGCCATCTTGCATTCGTGTTCGATTCGCCTGCAACGAAATGACGTCAGACTATCCTTCAGGTCGTTACACCTTGGAAGTTGAGCGCATTCCTACATAAAATATCAATAAAGAGCAGTTTGCGATATTAATATTAAACTGCAATATCTAGTAGCGGAAACTACAAATATTAGGTTACATCGATAGTTACTCGAAAGCTAGAGTGGTCAATCAAACTGATTGAAACTGGATATATGACGAGCGATTAAGTATCTGAATACTAGGTAGATACGTTTATTACACTCCAAAGCATTTTATAGGATACATTGGCAACGAAATTACAGGAGTGGAAACCTGTGTTGCAGACTCGTGTGCAATAATACAGAACCATCAAGAAAGTAATAATTAGGATGTCAATACGTAGCAACAAGTTCAGCAGGAAGTAATAGGAATCAAACAAAAACCCCATAAGAGTAAAGAGACCCATCAAGTTTTCGCCATAGAAAGTAGTGTTATCAGAGCCAAAATGCCCGCCACCAAGTTTGTGGTCCGAACCGTGATCACTCAAGCTTAACTGACAATGACCGAAGTGTCAGTTAAGGTTGCGTGGTCAGGGTTGGGACAGAAAACTTGATGGCAGCCATTTTTGCTTTGATATCACTACTTTCTATGGCGGAAACTTGATGGGTCCCTTTACCCTTATGCGCAAATGGTAGAGCTTTGTAAATCTTAGGCGCCTTATAAAGAAAATATTTATGTAGAATTTCCCTCCTAGCTCTCGGTTACAAAACGTGAAGCTGACTATAATATCTAGTGTTTAACAGTTTTTTGTACACAACCATGGTTTTCTCAACGCACAGTTGTCCTGCCAGCGAAGGATATTGGATCGAAGAACCCCAATGTTAGGCTTGTTTCCGGAAGTGGCAACAAACACGCATGTTCCGGCCGTCTTTGTGTCCGTCCGTGTGTGGGGAACAACTTGAGATGGGCTGAACCGAGTTTCGTGAAATTTCTCCTAAATTTTTCCTAATTTTTCAACTTCATCCAATTTTATCATAATTAGCAGGAGGGGCATGTAGAAGGGCACATGGAGCGCTACACTGGACTGTCTATCACAATACTACTCCACGTTCCGTCTCTTGTTGTAGGTCACGACCCCATGCGGCCGGTTGTCGTAAAGGTTAAAACGTACGCTGTGTAGACTTTTAGATAATGAATAAATATCACTCGCATGCTGTGATCGATAGAAGAAAAGAAAAACCTTCTGTCGACCTGAAGTGTTGACACGGCCTTGAAGAGGTCTCTCTTGTTCGAGACAAAGCCGACTGGAAAAGAAATCACGTGCTTCTCCTTCCAGGTGCATACCATATCTCACGCTGGCAGGGAATTTCATCGTCTTATCGTTAATTTGGTAAAGTAAGATTCTCGCAATGTCGAATCGACTGGCCTAAAGCCAGGAAGCGTAACTCGCAGCTTCCATCCCATACAGACGGCTTGTGACAAGAGATACGATACGAGAGTTACAACATGGGTACTCCTTACTCTAAGATCGACATTTTCAAAGACGGTGTTAAAAACGCGTGTGATTGATACCACGGATTGGGTAGGTTTGGGAAGTTTGGTATGGAAAAACTTCCTGTTACCGTAAATCTTGTATTAACATCCCTGGCAAAGCTACGGCCCACCCCACTAAACTGCTTTACGGTCAGAAATAGTGAAATTCCTTAGCTACAGCCCTATTGTTCTGCTAGAAATTGATAAAAAGCTTTGAACATTAAAGGAAATCAATGTTTCATCCCCTTAAGTCGTGGTTTTTTTTCTGCACCAAAATTAACTAAAAAGCTTCCACACATAAAGGTAACTAAACAAACTAGTAAACTAAAAACTAAATTCCTTAACAAAAGAAAATGAAGGTATTGTGTTGATACTAGGCCGAACCCAGGTCCCATGTAGTACGTAAATGGAGTTAGGCATAAACACCCTTCCTGGACAGAAGTAAAGATTCGAATAATTGTTACATGTTTATCTAAAACAAAACCCACAAGGGTGAAAGAACCCGCCAAGTTTCAGCCAATCAAAGTAATGACATCAGAGCCAAAAAGGCTGCCACCAAGTTACTACATTAGTTGCCAAGCTAATCCCATCGACTATTGCCTCACATGTTAAAGCAAAAACTTCACCATTGCTGCCAATAGCAGCAATGGTCAGGTTTTTGATTTAACCTTTGATCTAATACTCGGTGGGATTAGCTTGGTAACTAATGTAGTAACTTGGTGGCAGTCTTTTTGGCTCTGATGATTGGCTGAAACTTGGCGGGTTCTTTCACCCTTGTGGGTTTTGTTTTAGATATCACTTCTTTTGTAGTTTGCAGTTTTTTGTTTGTGGCGTCTTATTTTACCCACTGCCCAGTTATCTACTATCTGGCCAAGTTTGGTCGAAAAATATTGAATACGAACGGAGATAATAGTTTTTTTAAAGTTTTGCTGGAGTGAGGACTTCAGGTTGTCCGACAAAATACCACCAGGCAAAATACCACCGGTCAAAAATACCACAACCAAAACACCACCATACTAAAATACCACCCTTTCAAAATTCATGTATGCAAAAATACCACCAATTAATAAATTTATTTTAGTTTGTTCTTATTGAGATCGGGGGAGATAGCCCCATCTCTCTATTCATCACGGAAGTGGGTGCACAACATTTGGAAGATGTCTTTTGTCGTTCTTACACGTTTGGAGGGTGGGAATCCGGTTGTATTTTGAATACTAAGCGTAGCCTGATCATACGGCAGGACCAGAATTGATTTCCAGAGCGTAGGATAACTTTGACCCACTGAATTTCGAAAAGCATTGTTCTAACCGTGCACGTAGATTGTTTGTCTGCTCTTCTCATATTAGCGTTACCTCATGCACGTTTCCAAATTCTGCTGGAAAAAATGGTGGGATGCGACGAATTATTACAGGACGTGGTGCACTGAGGGCACCAGAAGACCACATTTGGCGAAACTTACCTGTAACGTAGGTCTCACCAAAAATTGTTAAGAAGAGGAGTCAGTTCATTGGAAGTCGTTTCTCTAATATAGGCCATGCCACGTGTTGCGTGGTTAATGGCTCGAAATGCTAAGCCATCAATCGTGCCATACTCGTGCTTAATGCCTTCATCGGTGCTGTATCTAGAAACAAGCCCTAACTCTTGTATTTTTTTTTCACATATTGTGCGTTAATTTGCCTAAGTTTGTATTTCTGCAAAAAAAAGATGGTGTTTTTTGCGTGCATGAATTTTGCAAGGGTGGTATTTTAGTATGGTGGTATTTTGGATGTGGTAAATTACCCGGTGGTATTTTGACATGGATTCGGACTTCAATCGTATAAATTAAAGCATTTGCTGATTTTCATTCAACCATCAACAATAAGTAGCGCGCACTGCAGATTTATTTAAAGCTTAGTGACCCGAAGCCATGCGCCCTACTTCAAGCAAGAAGCACGTGCATTTTATCAACAATGTTGTGTTGCCGATTATTTCTGGCAGTCCGTTTGCATTTTTAACTCGTTCTAATGCTTATTTTAATCACCGGTGGCGTTTTCCCAACATACAATAAAATAGCATTACAAATGATTGCAATCTTTTTATTTAATGCCTCTTCAAACGTCAAACCTTAAAAGGCACGTATTGGAGTTAAAAGAGAGCTGAATTCCAAATGCCATTCGTATCTCTCGCATATTTTATTTTATATAAGCGGAATTGGTCAGTAGAGTAGTCAGTATATAGTAGTCAGTATCCATCCAAAACCAAAACTGGTATAAGAGCAGCCGCCAAGTTTCCAAAAAGGGTCGGCCTTTCAAAGTAGTGATATCATTC
>JAHWFP010053234.1:0-39431 GCA_023313725.1 Lithobius niger | reverse complement strand
CTACTTTGAAATGCCGACCCTTTTTTGAAACTTGGCGGCTTCTCTTATACCAGTTTTGGTTGGATATCACAGCTTTCATAGGACTGTGAACGAACGAAGGATCTGACGGTTTAATCGTCCCCTCTACCTTTTCTGTCTGGAGGAATTTTATGTCTATAAATTTGCTCATTCATAATTTTCACATTTGCCGTGGTCCAATTTGCCGTTACGCCAGTGAAATTGACACGGTCTGAACTTGCATAGGCTTGTAAATGTACAGAGAATTTCACGGTATAATCATCTCCTTTACCTGTTACAACAATAATTTGGCACGTACGAGCCACTTGAAGGACACGTGCTGCAGCTGCGACCCCCATTTTAGAAAAAGGTACTTCTACATATGACGCTTTACCAGTCTGCTGATATTTAGATCTAGAAACTTTCCCTAATGAGCTATAGACGTGTCTTTCTACCCTATGAGAATTAACTTGAGAACAGTAATTCTACGCAAAATCAAATGTCCGTTTCACTAATGCTTCCAAATAAATTAATAACAAGCATACTCTTTTATCGTCGTGGGGCAGATAATTCAGTAGGAGTTCGTGTACCGTCCTCTTCAAGTTTTCATTTAACGTCCAAAGTATTATTCGGTGCGATAAACTTGGCTAATAGGATTAACCTTGGCGCCTTTCCCTGGTTGAATGATATCACTACTTTGAAAGGCCGACCGTTTTTTGAAACTTGACGGCTTTTCTTATACCAGTTTGGGTTTTGGGTGGCTATCACTACTTTCAGAGGACTGTGAATGAAGCAAAGATCAGACGGTGTAATCATCATCTGTACCTTTTTCCTTGAGATATTTTATATCTATAAATTTCTCATTCATAATTTTCATCTTTGCCATTGCCAAATTAGCCGGTTACGTCAGCGAAATTGACACAGTTTGACGCTGATTTTCGTTCGCTTCGTTTACTCAATCCGCGCATCCCTTCTCACTTGGCCCCCACCTCGGTTAACGGTAATCATTCAATCACTTAGTTACCATGGTGTTCACGAACATATAATTGTCCCTTTTATCGTCGTGGGCCAGATAATTTAGTTTGGATTCGTGTACCGCAACAAAAAACCGACCAAACCTTTGCAATAAAACATAATCCGTCTCTTACTGACCCATTCTCCAATTTTCTCCTATTTTATTGAGGCCGGCCACCTACTTGCAACAACAATGACTTCTGACAATTAGGTACTGAAACGATAAGCGTGTAACACTTAAGCATGCCATAATCTACTATTGGATGACAATACAAACAATGGTTACAACAATAAATTTGCACTTACGAGCCACTTCAGGGCTACGTGCTTCTAGCTGCAACCCCCATTTTAGAAAAAGGCACTTCCCCATATGACGCTTTACCTGTCTGCCGAAATTTAGATCTTTATGTGAAGGCAAACCAAGCAGTGCTACATAAAAATATACAAACAACGTTTCGAAAATTATCAATTTTCGTCATCAGGTTAGCAATAAAATTAAAGCATGGCAAAAGCCACTAAGTCAACCTATATTAAAAGCATAAAACTGATAAAAACCACCAATTTCTCTCCTCAAAAGCGGCAGAAATGGCAGCCGAAAAGCAACGACCCACCTGCCCCGTTTGATGCCACGTCGCAAGGCAAGGTGTCTGTTTTATGCTTTTAATATAGGTTGACTTAGTGGCGTTTGCCATGCTTTAATTTTATTGCTAACCTGAAGACGAAAATTGATAATTTTCGAAACGTTGTTTGTATATTTTTATGTAGCACTGCTTGGTTTGCCTTCACTCCATTGAAATTTAGATCTGGCAACTTTCCCTAATCAGTTGTAGACGTGTTGTTATACCCTATGAGAATTAACATGGGAGCCAGCATACTAGTTACTAGTTACTAGTTGAGGACACTTTTTCTCCATGAAGGATACGTTCCCACATTTTTGTGTTGACGTTTTCTTCGTTACTGGACCCAAGACACCTGATTCAAACGATTTGCAAAGTTTTCTACCGCATGGGGAATTTACACCAATATGCTGAAATCAGGTATAAGTTGGTTTCAGTTAAAAGACACAGTCTTTTTAACAATCGGATGTCTACAATCGGACGATCTACTATTACTTGGCGGCGACATATTAGCGTTTGTCTAGATAACACAGAAAAGAATACTGTAATCACCTTAAATTAACTGTTATCAGAAAGCCTATTTAATATTCAATTTTAAGAGCTATAAAATCGGTACTTTGGTTCGATCTCTCCGTGAGAGCAAAATTTCCCCAAGAAGAACAACAACAATAATTGTAGTCACATTAAAATAGCGTAAATTCAAAAGGCCATAGGCCTTCATTATACGTATGTTTTATGTTGTAAAATTGAGCATCGGTTCGTTGGCTCGATTTTTCAGGATTAGTACAACTGTTACGGGCCAGAATTTGGGCTAATTATGAACATCGAGCGTTTGAAATTTGGTACACAAGTCAATTTTTAGCTAATAAATCAAGCTATCTATGGAATCTCTCGAGATATCCCCTAAGGCCCCTTCCTGTCCCCCTACCACACTCACCTGTAATACTGCGAGTTTTGGTACTATGAATTTTGGCCAACAAATTCCAATTCCAATTTTGGCCAACAAATGACCAACAAATTCTTGCTGATCGTGCTAAAACGTGAATTGGTATACAAGTCGTTCTTAGCAGTACAAATAGAACTAGAATTTGTTGATCATCAACCTCATGAAGAGTGGAAATCCAACTACACATGGAACCCCATGAGATACATCCACCCTCCAGTGCACAGGGAAGCACTGGAGGGTGGATGTATCTCATGGGGTTCCATGTGTAGTTGGATTTCCACTGCTACAATGGATGCTTTTAGTACATTCATCAAGGATTTGTTAGTCATTGATGCTTCACGGGGTGCCCATGTAGGGGGGGAGATGCTGGGGGAGGCTTTGGTAGTATTTCATGGGGATCCATGGCTGGTTCAATTTCTAGTACTAGGAATGATCTGTGTACCAAAATGCATGCTTTCAGAACGATCAACATGAATTTTTCGGAAATCAACCTCATGGAGCGGGAATAGGGGGAAAACGCTGAGGGGCCTTGGAGGATATCGCGGAAGTTCCATTGCTAGTTTGATTTCTACTGCTAATAATTACTTGTGTACCAGATTTCATTCTTTTAGCAGTATCTGCAAGAATGTGTTCGTCATGCCACAATGAGGGAGCACGGGATGGAAGGGGGGGTCGTTATGGTGCCTTGTAGATTATCTCGAGGGGGTTCCATAGATAGTACAATTTGTACTACTATGAATGACTTGTGTATCGCAATTCAAGCATTTAGCCCGATCTGCAATAATTTGTTGGTCAAGCATCGGAGAGTGGGTACAGGGGACCGCTAGGGGACCCCTTGGGATATTTCGTGGGGGTTCCATGCTTGGTTTGATTTGTAATGCTAAGAATGACTTGAGTGCCAAGTTTCATGCTTTTTGCTCGAACCGCAAGAATTTGTTGGTCAAACCTCAGTGAGGGGACACAGGGAGGCGCTAGGGTCCCTTTGTGGGTATTTCATGGGATTCCATGGCTGATTCGATTTATGCTGCTAAGAATGACTTGTGTACCAAATGTCATGATTTTAGTTTGATCTGTAAGAATTTGTCCCTGGGAAGGGGCACGGGGCGGAGGGTGCTGGGAGGGGGGGGGGGGAAGGTTCTGAATACACTTGGGGGGTATTTCATTGAGTCCAAGAGTCTTGTGTACCAAATTTCATGTTTCTAGCTCGATTTGCAAAAATTTGTTACTCCACTTAATGATTTCTGCCCAGTGCTCTACAATAATAAATGCTCTGCTGACAAGAATACTGCACACATCAACATCGTGTTCAAAAGCCCCTAGTTGGTGTTAATACCTACATTTTAAGCTATACATATTGAAAATCATTTAATTGGTTCGACCTCTAGGTTAGAGCAAAAGTTCTATCCCATTTGGCTTTCCGTGTCAAGAATATTGTAGTTACATTAAAATAGCCTGCGAAAGGCTCTAGGCCTTGTCCATTTCTACGTTTTAAGCTATAGAACTCGAAAATCGGTTCAGTGGTTCGATCTCCAGGTGAGGGCAAAGAGTAAATTAATGATATCTGCCCAGAGTTCTGCAATAACAATTGCTCTGCCGACTAGAATACTGCAGTCACATCAAAATCGTGTTCAAAAGGACCTGGTCGGTGTTAATAGCTACATTTTAAGCTATACAATTTAAAAATCGGTTCGTTGGTTCGATCTCTAGGTGAGAGCAAAAGTTCTAGGCCATTTAGATTTCCGTGTCAAGAATATTGTAGTTACATTAAAATAGCCTGCGGAAAGCCCTAGGCCGTGTCCATACCTACGTTTTAAGCTATAGAACTTGTAAATCGGTTTAGTGGTTCGATCTCCATGTAAGAGCAAAGAGTCCCAACAACAACAACAACAACAAGAAATGGCCATGCTGTGGACGCTGAACGGTTCGATTGTTGTCATTAAAATTTGTAATGCGGTGAAATAGTTACAACACGACCCCAAATACCGAATTTCGTTGGTCTATGCCAATTCTGGGCGAAATTATAGGAGTTCAAAGTTTGACGTTCAACATGGAAGTTCATGATGAGGCTTACATAAGGACCGCTACCGTGGTCCTTGATCAACAAAATGTTGTTGGACAGGTGTGCATTCTAAAGTCTTATCACTTTTGATAAGTCACAAAAGAAGCACCTTGTATTTAGCATATCTTTGAAGACTGTCTGTTGTAGGTTGGGTCAAAGGGCACACTCTGCCGTTAGAATGTCTCTGAAAATAATTGTTGTATGTTGGTTCAAAACATGAGCCCTGTAGTTAGCACGTCTTTGAAAAATGTCTCTTGTAATTTGCTTCAAAGGGAGCATCCTGCAAGTAGAATGTCTTCAAAAATATACGTTGTATGATGGTTCAAGGACGCACCCTGTGGTTAGCAGGTCTTTGAAAAATGTCTGTTGTATGTTGGTTCAAAGGGTGCACGCTGCTGTCAGCATGTCTTTGAAAAAACACAATTTTGAAAAATTTGGCTAAGTAATGGGCTTGGCAAGATGGATTATTGGTTCTTCGGTCCTTTATTTAAACTGCTGAACCTAATTAACTTCTAGAGTGGTTTTGTTTTTTAATTCACCCTTTAACGAAATTGCTTAGTGACATTGGTTACTTTTAATAACTTTGTTGAACTTCAAATCATCTGAAGCAGAGTAATCCTCCTAGAGATGAACCGCCTGAATTCCTACCTTGCTGAATATTTTAGAATCGAAAAAATAAAGGTTAAGGGAACATTTGGGGATTAAAATGGTGATAATAGTGGCAGGACACGATCATAAGTAATACCCAGAATACAAGGATAGCAATCGATAATTTTTTGAACATAAAGTTTTTGCTCCTTTTAACTCCTGCGTGTGTTGCACCTGGCTAATTATTACAATCCCGAGTCCAAGAAAGTTTTTTTTCTGTGAACACAGAGCACAAGTTAGTTTATGGGGCAAATATTTTAATGTACGGTACTACAAAGATCGATAGGATGGGTATTTAATCGAAGAACCTCGAAATAATCAACCAGAAAGTTCATTAATAAATCAATTAGAAATATTATGAGCTTTCTACATTTGTGTTCGTTTGGTATACTTGAATTAATTAATTAGTGATTCTATAAGTAATCATACGTTTCATCAAAAACGTTTATAACTAAATTTTATAATTATTTATACATTTTTTATCCATATTTTTATTTATTTAACAAAGCAAAAAAAATTTTTTTTAAAGACTTGTCTAGAGAATACAAGAACACCAATCTGAATTCTGAGAAAAAAAAGACAACTATCCCAGCTAGGACTTGAACCCAGTATTTCCCGTGAACAAGACTGTACTGGGCACTCTATCCACTTTGCTGCCGGGATGGACTTCGACTACAGGCTCCAGCCTGTAACTGATTTGGGTGATATATGCCTTGATTCAGTTCCATCGAAGCCAAGACGCAGTTCCATCGAAGCTAACTAATAAGTACAATATACACGTCCTCTGAAGCATTTGAAGAGTTATTGAGCAACTAGTTCGTTAGAGTTAAAATTGTCAAATTGGCCTGCTGTAATATCTTGTCATCATCTTGTTACCTTTCACCAATAATGTGATAATCCTTGTACAAAAAAGAATAATCGGAACCGTAAAAAACTATTCAAGTATTTAAACGAATGAGAAGCAAAGTTAAGTATACATGAGGTAGGGTTAAGTTATACAGGGTGTTTCGTCTCAAGTGTTGCTGCTTAATATCATCCCTAGTATTGCAGATACGTTAACATGGCCATGGAATACGTTGGAACATCCAGGGGTCCATCAGAAGGTTACGAAAATAACCTTGACGATCGGTTTCAAGGTCAACAAAAAACTAACTCCGGAAGTAGCAAAGATAGGGGCATGATGTAAATTGCAAACTTGTAGAGGACGAAAACATGACCTCAACAAAGCAAGCAGAACAGAAATTGGTTCAAATATCAAAGAGATACAGTAAAAACAATATGGGTCTTGCAGCCCCAATGGAGGACTTGACCACAACCCAGCCTGAGGTAGAAACACTGACAGGCACCACTGTAAGTACAGCAAAAGATTAGCAGGCAGACCTGGTGAATCCATGAGAAGCCTGTTTGCATTAATCCCTGAGGTATAGACGTTTCCTATTGGTGCCTGTCTGTGTTTCTACCTCAGGGAGGGTTAGGGTCAAGCCCTGAAATGGGGCTGCAAGACCCATATTGTTTTTACTCTATCTCTTTGACATTTGAACCGATTTCTGTTCTGTTTGCTTTGTTGAGGTCATGTTTTCGTCCTCTACAAGTTTGCAATTTAAATCATGCCCCTATCTCTGCTACTTCCGGAGTTAGTGTTTCGTTGACCTTGAATCCAGTCGTCAAGGTCATTTTCGATTTAACCGTCTGATGGTTCCCTGGATGTTCCAACGTATTGCATGGCCATGTTCGATGTATCTGCAATACTAGCGATGATATTGAGCATTAACACTTGATATGTAACACCCTGTATATTTGGTTGTGGTTGATGTGTCATCGGTTTTACGACAATATCTGGGTGTCAGCAGAGCTAAATTACGACAACCATTATTGAATGACAGGTTCCTGAATACAGGACCATCGGTTTGCATATCAGGTAAAGATTGCTGTGATTTGATTATATGTAACTAATATCCTACTCCCACTAGCTACGGTAGGTCTCCAGAAATAAAGCCTAAGCTGGTGACAGTTACATAGCTCTCACCGAGAATAAGTGACAGGGACTTTAACCTCTTTCTAGTAGCCGACCATATGAACTTCTTAGGCCGGTAAAGCCGCCCATTCAGTCAGCATGACCACCATAAACTAGCCAGGAAAATACTTCTCAACCAATGCTCTCAATTAGCATAAAAACCGGTTAAGCGTATAAAATATGAATGTAAACATTAATAAAACTTTATACTGTAACGTGCATAGGCCTACACGACTAAACTTTTGCATGTATTACTTCAACCGAAACAACCTATCAGCTTTAAGTCTATTTTTTCGTTGCTTCAACCATGTTGGTCTCGTATCCCTTTACATAACAGCATTTTCAGCGAGCGTGCTGAAAGGATACTTGATGTTGCTAACTTCGGACATTTATGCTTTGTCTAGACAGAATTCTGTTAAAGCTGTCTACGAAATTATTGAATGAACTTTGTGACAGTTAGCCACATTTTGCTCTGATTGGTTGTCGTGATTAATGGTCGTTAACTCACCTTTGGGCTTTACCTATTTAACATTATCCGAGCTAACCATTGTAACTGAAATTAGGACTTCAAATCGGAACTCTGTGGTCTTGTGCAGGCTAGTGTGGATGTAGTTTAATTGTACCGTGCTATTCGTTGTATGTCGCGGTAACATTCTAACAGTATATTGTTGTACTGTTCTGAGTTGGGCGTAGCGTGTAGCAGGCGTAGTCTACTTGACGGTTTCTTGTTCGAAATGGGTAGTGTCACAGGAGAACGTTAGTGCAAGATATCTATGCAACCATTGCAGTTGTTATATTTTCCAACTGAAGCTAGGACTGTACATAAGTTGTGTAAAGATAATTCCTTCGCACAGCTGTTAAAACTGTTTATATTTCACACCAAGTCTACTTTCCTTCTTCAGGACGTGGTGCTAGCAGCAGAATGATAAGGATTCTTGGGGGCACTGTTCACGATAAGTTGACTAAGGCTTAAAAGAAGACCGACTGTGGTCACTGGTGCGATAGTTATCTCGGCTAGGACTAGTCACTTTTACAGTTCTTTTAGGAGTCTTCTAACCGTCTTGCTGAATTATTTTTCCATCTTGCAGTAGTTTTTTGGGCACCATGAAATCTTCCAGTCGTCCTGATTTCACCCAATCTTCGTTCGAAAACTGGTTTACCAAGTACCAACTACCTTGAAATTATGTGCTTCACTGTCATAAGTAGAGAAAACGATATTCCTGCCTCCTGCCAACTCGCGCTTTCGTTCCGGATGAATGAAAGTTCTGTGCCTGATAGATTCAAGACGACGATAAAAAAAAAATGTTTTTTCGTGTGCTAAAAGTGAGACGTGAGCGGCCGGGACAAAATTGGAAAGGTATTTGTGTGTCAGGCAACCTAATGCACTAAGTGACCAAAACAAAAGAGTGACGGAGCAGTAGTAATCGATCCTACGTGCAAACCATCGATGCATCGGGTGCAGAACGTTCATTCCTCCAGAACAAACGAATGAACATTCTGCTCCCGCCAGATTAAGAGTTGGCGGGAGGCTGGAAGATTGTTTTCTCCGTGTATTGTATAGAAGCACGTAACTTCAAGGTAGGAGGTGCTGGCTAAACTGGGTTAACTCCCAAAGATTGGGTGAAATCGGGAAGACTGGTAGATTTCATGGTGCCCAAAAATTACTGCAAGATGGAAACAATTCAGCAAGACGAATCAAAGACTCCAAAAAGAACTGTGCAAGTGACTGTATTCGAAGTTAGCTGTATTGAGTGTCTTGATCTTGCAGATTGTGTCCAAGGATAGGTACACTGGTTGATTGTGTAATATTTTAATGGGGGGAATCATGTATTTGCCCATGGCATATGTGTATTCACAACCCCATGAAGCAACGCCAATGCAAGGGTGACAATTTCACCATTTCTACCATTACAGTATGATTTTGTACTAGGTGAAGGTATGTTTTCTTATTTAACAGAGGAGTAGGTGAATGAATAATTGGACGAGTGCAAGTACATTAATCTCATTGTAAATTGTTGTAGGAGAGTACCAGAGTCGATGGTGACAGTATTCTCAATTCCTCTAACACTCAGTGGCATGGCAACACATTGTTGGTTGAAACAATGGAATGCAGTGATGGGAAGAGTGTAGCAGTGACGTCAGCTTTGATGAACGTGAAAGTGTTGATGACATTGCAGCTTCATCTCCGATTAAGAGTGTTGTTAGGAGACCTTCAGTGCAAAACAAGGGAGTAAACAAAAACGTGTCATTTTGTTGGTAAGAAAAACCCATTCATGTGCGTGAAACGAATGATCTTGTTGTGAGCAAGAGCGTGCAAAAAGAAAACAGTGCTTCTTTTGCAACAACCGTTTCAAATGTGACACTTCAGAGTCTATTAAAGGTTAATAGGGGAGTTCTCTCTGATGTTATAAAACAAGACGTGACGTTGGGCTAATTGGTGTAATGTTGCAAATGGCAAGGCCCAACGGGTCATTAAGCCTCATTCCCCCCCTCCCCCCCCCAACGGGTGCAAGGTCGTTAGTGAAAGCAAAAATGTCTTCTGGGGAGACAACATGCTTTGTCATAAGTGGCATAGCCAGAAGAAGGACTATGATTTAATCATATTGTTGTGCCAACTCGGTTCAGACAGGAAATCATGCATCTCAGACACGAGGACCCATGTGCTGGACATTTGGAAAGACTCGTGGAAGAATTCTACTGACTAGGAGTGCCTGCAGCAATTGACAAAATTCTTCAAAAAGCATCTTAATTGCCAGGAAGTAGGAAAACTTCATACTTCAACAAAAGTACCATTGATCAAAGTGCTACTTATTGAATGCCAGTTTTCGATACTGGTATTAGATATTGTTCGTCCTCTTAAATAAACGTTAAAAGGGAATAGATATTTACTAACTGCAGTGTGTTCAGTGACAAAGTAGAGTGAAGCAATCCCGTTATTGCTGCTAATTCGAAGACAGTCATCCAAGAATTTTTTTAAATTTTCTGTGACAAAGGATTTCGTTGATGTGGTACAGTACGACCTCAAGAAGCCAACTACAAAATGCCATATCAAGCAATTGTTGGGCCTGATAGGCTTCTATCAACAATAAATTGGTGGATACACCAGTATTGCTGTGCCATTGACAGAAAAGTTTCAAAAGAAGTTCCCAAACCACATCAGGTGGAGTGAAAAGTGCAAACAGGATTATGTTACCTTAAAAAAGTGCGTAATTGAGAAACCATGCTTTGTGCTCCAGAGTGTTCCAAAAATAACTGTTTAACTACAGGTTTTTCAAATACAGGAAGGAAAGTGTGCTATTCCAAGAATTTGATGGATAGGACCATTCTGTGCTATTCCTTTCACACATACTATCGAAAGCTGAAAGAAACTATGGCACAATCGAAAAAGAGTGCTTATGTGTTATCTGGCATGTGCGTAAGCTAAGGCATTATTTGTGTGATTTTCACAGACCATAATTTGCTAAAGTGGTTACAGACACAAAATGACACTAACCCAAGGTTGTTGTGATGGAGCTTAAGTTTACAAGCTTATGACTTTGAAATCCAACATAATAAAGGAAGGGAGAACATTGAGTAGGTCATTTGAATATTGCAATTAATGTATTTCCTCGTATCTGCATTGGTATTGGCTTTAAATGTATTTTGTGAGAGGATCCACTCAGTGAAATGACATTTGACAGCTAATCTCATTTTGCTTTACACGAAATGCATGGGTACATTTTGAGCTCAGTGGTGGAGGTGGAACATGCATGGCCCTACACGACTATACTTTTTCATTTATTACTTCGACCAAATCAGCCTATCAGCTTCAGGTGTACTGTTCATTGCTTTAACCGTGTTGCTCTCCTTGCCCTTTAAATAACTGCATTGTCAGTGAACGTGCTAAAAAGGTACATGAATGCTGCTAACTTCGGACCGGTAACGCGTGTGTTCTCTGGACAGAATTCTGTTAAAGCAATCTAACGAATTTATTGAATCAACCTTGTGGCACTTGGTTACATTTTCCTCTGATTGGTTGTGGTGATTAACGGTCGCTAACTCACGTGATTCTGCCCCGAGCTAAACGTCGTAACCGAAATTAGGACTTCAAATCTGGACTCTGCAGTCTAACATGGTATAATGCAGGCTAGTGTGCACGTAGTTTCATTGCACTTTGTGATTAGTATGGCAAAGCACAGAGCTGTGGTAGTCACACTAACATACCACTAGTAATATTGTTGTAGTGTTCTGTAGTTGGGTGTAGCATGTGGCAGGCCTAGACTACGTGAGGGTTTCTTGTCCGAAACGGGAAGTATCACAGGTGACAGTACTACAAGATATCTATGCAACCAGTCAGGGTGAGTGCTGTATTTTCCATGTGAAGCTAGAGTTGCAAATAAGTTGTGTAATGATAATTCCTTGGCCCAGGTATTGAATTTGTTTATACTTCACTTCAAGTCTATTTTCCTTCTTCAGGATGTGTTGCTGGTAGTGGAATCTAGGTCAGGGTTCTAGGGGACTCCGAGTTCATGTCATCGTCAACTAAAGCCTAGGGAAAGTGCTACTGTGTTCATCAGTGTGATACTTACATCGGTTAGGGCCGCAATCTAAAGGAACAGATACAAGAAAAAGACATGAAACCATCAGGGTCGCACAAATATGTGTAAAACAATCTCCAGCATGCCGAAAAACAAGCTGGAGCTTGTTTTACATGTATTAGTGTGACGCTGATAGCTTACATGTATTTTTCTTGTATCTGTTCCTTCAGAGCGTTGAGTTTAATTTAAGGCGCACATACGTATTTTACACGCTAAAAGCGTTTTTTCATACGAATATCTGGTATTTTTTTTGGAAATATTTCTGATGAATTGAATAACTAGAATTTTGATGTATGAGATAATCGCAATACGAGATAATTGAGATGAATGAATTTTGAGATAACTCAGATGAATGAGATTTGAGACAAAGGAGGTAAAAGATATTAGAGATTAACGAGATAAACAAGATTTGAAATAAGGAGATAAACAAAATTTGCAAACATGGGACACAAATGAGATTATTTAGATAAACGAGATTTGACTTGAATGTGATTAACGAGAGTAGAGCTAATTAGATGGACGAGATTAAGGTGGATAGCTAATGATTAGCCAAATATGTGTGCGTCATCAAAATTCGAATCTGTAGCTTTATTCGTGCGCGTTACTACTCGGGACTGTGGTCTCCACAAAAGACTCTTAGTATTAAACTGTTTCTTATTACTCACTCTACTATTGCTTATTAGGAGAATTTAAACAAAATTGGGGAACTTGTTTTTGTGTCAGCAAATCGCACTGATTCAGTTGCCAGGCAAAACATTCCATTAGCAACAACAACAACAACTTTTAAAGGGCCCTGGGCCTTTCCAATCGCTACATTTTGAAGCCATAAACATTTCAAATAGGTTCAGTGGTCGAACACTAGGGAGAGCAAAAGGCCCCAACAACAACAACAAGCATATGGGTCATTCCGCCATTGCGGTATATTTTGCGTCCCAGCTTTTTAAAAATTGCAATTTTAATTAACATTAATAATTTTCGGAATAGACGTGTAGAAAACATTTACAATATGCAATCAAAGACACTGTTTATGAATTATAGTATAAATTACAATTTATTTTTAATTATTTCTTTAAAAAAATAACCAAAAACAGCAAAAAGTCATGTCCCACTAGCACACACACTCAGTGTTCGCTAAGTTACTAATGAAAATTTTTTTGTAATTTTTTTATTTATTTCTTCAATAAATAGGTAGCTACAATTGCAACAACGCTGAGTTATGTTAAAATTAATGATTAGTTTAAATTAAATTAAATTTGTTTTTCTGTCCCACCGTAATGTCATTGCTGTTACTTGCATGGTTTTAGCAAGAGACGAACACTTAGTCCCTAATTTTGTTGCAAGATTTTGCCACCAGAGGTCGCCACAGTACGCTACACACACATGGAGACCTTTCAGACACGTTCGAATCAGCGCTGCTTTCGTAAATTTACTCATTTACAATTCGTTCACTTTACAACAGACATTTGCTGTTACCTATATTGTTGTTAATGTTATACAGCCGTAGAATTGCCTCGAGTATTAAAATATTCGTTAGAAAAAGTTGATTAATGCCGTAGTTCGTGGGCATGAAGTACATAGGCCTAAATGATTTTCTGGCTAAAACAACGTGGTTTGGTCATTGCTGTTACTGTCATTCCTGTTGCTTGTCAAATAGTAATAGTAATAGTAATAGTAATAATAAATATATTAAGCTCAGACAACAGCTGTGCTAGAAAGGAAGACATATTACTAAAACGTTGCAAGCTTTGCTTTGAAAAAAAAACACATTCTACAGAAATTATGTCACAACCAAATTATACTCATTTGGCGGATGACCCACACTGTAGTTCATTAAATAGCGTTCAAAAGGCCCTGGTCTTTGCTTATACAAACATTTTTAGCTATAAAACTTGAAAATCGGTTCCTTGGTCCGATATCTAGGTCAGAGTAAAATGTCCTCCAAATGAATAACAACAACAAGAATATTGTCGTCACATTAAAATAACTGTTGCCAAGATCCTTGGGTTTGTTCATATCTATGTTCTAAGCTATAAAAATTGAAGATCGGTTCATTGGTTCGATTACCGGATGAGGCAAGGGTCCCAATAACAACAACAACAACAACAATAAAAAATGGCCACTCTGTGGAGGCCAACCGCTTCGATTGTTATCATTAAAATTGTTAGTGCGGTGAAATATTTATTGCACGACCCCAAATACGACTTTCGTTGCACTACGTCAATTGTGGGGGAAACCACAAGCCATATGAAAAAGATGGCTGAAAAACGTGGGTCGACTCCACAAATAGCGTTCAGGGCACTATTTATTAAAAATGTCAGTATGGCTGCCCATTCATGAGGCCGTGATCAGGTATAAACACTATATAAAAATAGAAATATAACACAAGTGTAAACCGACCTTTGTTTGAAGCCAACAATAGAGTTTCAGAGTTTGATGTTTAACATGGAAGTTAATACTGACTTGCATAAGGCTGATAATACATGTTTAATCTTACCCAGCAAGACAACTGGCTGAAGTCAGAACACGACGGTTATCTATCAGAGATCCAGTGCAGAAGAGTTCGTTATCAGTATTCCTTACCAAAGAAGCCTAAAAAAGAGAAGTAAATTAGAAATAAAAATACAGAAACAACTTATTAAGTGATGAAAAGAATTTTCTTACCAGTTGCAGGACCCTACTAAAATTAAAGATGCGAGTGGAATGTACGTAAACCCCATGTAAAAAAAATACCAGCAAGTCTTAAACTCAGTTAGGATGGAGGCAGCCATGTTGGAATAACATGCACCATGCTGTTCCATTAGAGCTGCAATATGGCTGTCTCCTCGGGCTTCTAATAGTTTTCTTTAATGTGCTTTACCTACAGACTCCCATATTGTAGCTATAATGAAATAATGTGGTGCATATTGTTTCAATATGGCTGCCTCCATCCAGAACCTCAACCTGACTGTTAGACATTTAATGTTTTATGTTTTAAGTTTGCTTCTGAGAGATATTAACACGAACTTTCGTCGAATGTCAAGCTTGTCGAAAAATAATACGGAATAGTGTTTATCGCATAAAAAATATATACGGTAAATCAGACTTGCATTGAAGGTATGCAGAAGGCTCACGCAACACTTCCTGTAATGGCCCTCAACTGCAGGTCGGTAAAGCATTATACTGGGATATGCTAGTGTGAACGACGTGAGAGTATAATTGTGGGTATTAAAACGGAGGCTACGTTATCAGCAATTTCCTTCAGAGTAATTTCAAGTATGACGTCTGGTCAGGTAAGTGGGATATCTAATATTGTACAACTCTTTCATTGTTGGACGATTGTTGGAGCAGTGGATTTATATCATGAAGACACACTGCTGCAACAATGAAACTGTTGTCTTACGACTAGTTAAGAACCACGGATAGGCCTGGGTTTCTTACTTACGTAAGTAAGACAACGAAGGTGTTTGGTTCTTACTTAAGTAGTAATATACAATCGCTGACCATATTTACGTATCCCAAATAGTTTCTAAAGTATTATTAAACTATTTCACGCTTTGAATTAACAACTATTATTTTTTTTAATGAGAAAAAATAATTCTAGGCATAGAAAACGAAGGCGTGGGGTTCTTACATACGTAAGTAGAAAAACGACGGCTTTGTTTTTTATTTACGTAAGTAAATCCACTACCACTATCAATGTTTGCGTATCAATATTTACGTATCAATATTTTCAAAATGATACATTTTAGCAGCTGAAGAAAGACCCAAAGGAAAAAGTTAAAACTGATTAAAATAAACAAAAAGGCATTTATTGCAGTTATTGAGTTTTAAAAACGGAGCATGAGCAAAGAACATACACGCCAACAATGGCTCGTTATGCTATCACAATAATGGCTGGTTACTAACAATACAAATAGTTGTTGTACATATATATTCGATGATGGTTTGGCAACAAAGCGTTAACACTGTCGCTTTATTGCAACAATGGCTCGCTCACTAAAGATTCACCTCGTCGTTGAACAAATATGTTAGACGATGCCTTTGGTAACAATGTGGTAAGACTTTAGCTTTATTGGTCTCGTGGCTTCGCCACTCGGGTAAACAGTGAAAGTCTTACTTATTGTTGCCGAACCATCGTCTAAGCAGCATTGGCTCCGATTGGTACTTGGGTGGGTGACCTTCTGGGAATCCATTTTGGGTGCTGCAGACATAGGGCCTTAGGGCTTCGTCGGGTAGATCACCGGGTACGGTTAACGCTCGCTAAAACCATTTGACATCTTTGTCTAAATGATACAAAGAGATACTCTATTATACAGGACGGAAAGCCTAGTAATGGCTTATAATGGGCTCGATAAGTGTTAAATAAATACGGATGCAAACCTATTTACGTTGCCTTTTGGACTTAAATGTTAGACTGCCTGAGCGGGAATTGAACCTATGATCTTTAAAACCAAAGGCCACAGTCATACCACTAAGTCATATTGACATGGCCAAAAGGAAACGTCCATAGGCAGCATTTATCACGCACACATATACATATAAACATACACTTTCCAATCGCCACTGGAGGGATGCTTGTTTGTGCGTCAAACACCAAGTGAAAACGAAAGGAACACACAACAAAGCGTGAAATTAAGGATTAAACTAGACGGAAAGCCAAATGGGCTCGACAGGTTTTAAATAATTTTTCCATGTAGCGATTGGAAAGTGTCTGTTTACATGTTCATGTGTGCGTGTGAAATGCTGCCTATGGACGTTTAATTTTGGCCGTGTCAGTATGACTTAGCTGTATGACTTTCGCTTTTGGTTTCAAAAGTTTGGGTTCAATTCAACGCTAAGGCAGTCGTACATTTAAGTCCAAAAGGCAACGAAATAGGTTTGCATCCGTATTCATCTATGGTATATGTGGGAACACGTAATTAGACTAATTACGTAACGAAAGGTCACCCAACCCTTTCCCGAATTTCAGTACTTAACTGTACTAAGTTCCCCAATTAGTAGACTCCCTTTTGCTTTATAAGGCGTATGCGTTATCTATACCACTGTGCTCTTTAACTGATTGAGTGGCGTCTTTTAAGAATGCTGAGAGTGTTCTTTGATTGTATGCTGACCATAACAATGCCTTGCATGCACTCATGCACTCTGTTCCGTCTGTCCAAAGGCAGCAATTGTTGATTAACACCGCTTTACTGCTATGTAGTGGTGTTCGCATTGTTTAACCCTCCTTTGTAACAACTCCAACCTCGTCTTTGCGCTTTCTTTCCTTTTTACCTTCACTCCTCTAAATCGTATCCTTCCTCTTCTTCTCCCTTTCTTCCAACAAGTCTTGAACTGTGAAAAGTCTGTTATACAACAGTAAACAGTAGGCCTAACCGCCATATTGCATAGGCCTAAAATGTGGACTTGGGAATCTGAAGCCCTGTACACTTCATCAGCCCAGCACGATCTGTCACTGTAAGCAGTGTGCAGAGCTACTATGTAATGTACGTGAATAACGTTAATTAAACGTTAGCCTACGTCCTTTTTACTTCTTTCGGATACGATGACGAGTGACCATCGAAAGGAATCAAGATTCAAGAAGGAGTTGGATCATCCCCAGTAGTACAATAAAGACTTGTGGACCGTATGCCAGAGTATCACTTCTGTTGCCTCTACACACAACACCCTCAACAGCACGGACCTCTCATAGCGTGTGGCTCTTCGTCTTTCTTGCTTACTATAATTAGTTGCCGGGATCTTCCACACTCTGCCCTAATTACCATCTTTAAAGGGGCTTACCCAACTCTACAGATCCTCGCCCCTCAAGATAGTCACACGCGGTATGTGTGGGCGTATGTGGGACGAATTGCTACTGGGTTTGCCTCACACGTCCGACAGTATACTCCCCGCTTGTGTCAAAACTGTTTAAAAACCCCAAATCAACAGTAAACCGCTGACTAGACCAGTCTTGATATATTTTTTTGTGGTAGGGCACCCATATTGATGCATTCGCGTTGTATTGGCGTAGGTTGAATACAACTAATTTATTGGCCATGCCTTGATGTTTGCGTTTTGGTTTTACCCCTTTCATTCTGTACAGCACGTCTTGTCCACGACAAGCCCCTGTGTGTCAAAAGTCATGAATACAGGGGTGAAATCAGCACCAGGCTTTCCGAACAATAAGTTTGGCTACTAAGTTGACGGGGTAATTAGCAAAATCACTACACACATTTTCGTGACAAAATAACACGATGCTAATTCATGGCCGAACGCTTGTTTTTTAGGTGAGGGTCCTGTTATTTTTGAGAAACGTTCACCTAGACCAGCTGTTGTTACTGCAAGCTGAGAGATAAACTTTATAAAAGTGTAAGCCTGTAGTAAAAACGGAACGTTAAGAAAAAACCCTAAAAATTAACACGGACGAGCTTTGACAGCTTATAGAAGGAACACGGACAAGCTTTGAAAGTAAGGATCTAGACGTCATATTTGTTTGTAAGATGCTGGTAAGCATTTACGACCTTAAACTATCCGATGGTCAGCCTCTATCTTTAAGAATAAGAAAGCTGTAAATACAGCGTGATAAAGCTGTTACAGTTGATATAATCCTTTGTGATGATCTAAGCTATTAGAGATTATGCTGAATTATGGTTGAATATTAAAAAAAAAAGAAAAGGAAAATGCACCAAATACTAACCATCCACCTCCATACGTTTCTTCCAAATGTGCCGCCAAAATTATCTGGCCGTGTCATTTGCGTCCCACAAACTGCAAACAAGTTAACTTGAAATAGTTACTATGAAGAAACAAACCAATAGAACAATGTAATTTACTGCTAATTTATCCCCTTTGTTACGACAAAATTTTGACTTATCTGTTTACGACATGTATTTAGACTTTGGGTGTAATCAACACCACAGACAATCTCCACAAGGATTAACCAAATTTTCGCCACAAAAAGTAGTGATATTAGAGCCAAAATGATTGCCACCAGGTTTGTGGTCCAAACCGAGGTCGCCCAAACTTAACTGACGTCCACTCAGTTAAGACTGAGTGATCAGGGTTGCGATGAGAAACTTTGTGGCAGTCATTTTCTATGGCGAAAACTGGGTGGGTCCATTTGTGGGTTTTTTTTGCATGATTAATTACTCTGAACAGAAAATGTTTGAGCAAACGATGTCGTGATGAACAATGCTCGGAGCAATTTTTCGTACATTTAAACGTAAAAAAAAAAGGTTACAGTGATGAACATATGCCTAACGCAAGGGAACTTTACTTAGCTTTCATTTGGTACTATTCTCCCCTTCGTAGCTGCCTTACTTCTAGAGAAGTACAGGCGAAGTAACATGCATACAAACAAACAAGCAAATGGCTTGTTTTTAATGATGTAAGTGCTTCGTAATTTAGAACAGTCTCTATCACACTATGTAGAAATGAGAAACTAAGTTTATCTTCTTATTAGTAGTCACCTCTTTAACGTGTGAGGCAGCGCATAAATTTAGAGCTTTTTTAAAATTTAATTATGTTTTTAGGATCACCTGGTGTATTTAGTTTTTTTCCCCTGAATTGACTATTGCCTTTTCGTTATAACCTATTGTAGTCAGCTAATAAATAAAATTGCGTTTAAATATATATTAAAAAAAAAAGAATTAAAAACGCCGCGTATTTCTTGAAATCATCCTTGTCATAAAGTCTTTCCACCGGACAACATTAAGGATTAAAAAGTTCATCGAAGGCAGCTGACTACATAAAATAACAGGACGGAAAGCCATGTACGCTCTACACGAGTATGCTAAATATATAGTTGAAGTCTTCACTCCAGCAAAATTTAGCAAATCTAAAAAATCAATATCTCCGTTCCTATTTAATATTTTTCGACGAAACTTGGCCAGATAGTATATATTACATGGAAGGTATTTTCATGCCAAAAATTATGCAATTCTGTGCAACAGTAAAGATCAGGGAAGCACACGTAAATTTGAAACCTGTCCTTTTCTTGTTGTGCTTGTTGTTGTTCTGCCACCGTTTCAGAAAAAAAAAACTACTGCACCTACCTAAATTCTGAAACATGATCTAAGCCAGAAATTTTATGGTTCGTCACCTTCAAAGAGACCACTTTTTTAATTGGTTGAGCCATTCCGGAGTTACGGATCCTGAACGATCAGTTTTATTGTTTTTCATTATTTTAACCATTGTAATTAGAGAATAATCAGGAAACGTCAGCTGCAAGGCATGACTGGACAATAAAGAACCAGTTGATTGTTGACGGGTAAAATGAAGAATCGCTCGTTAAACCCTTTGAAACCCTTTTTTTTTTTTTAAAGAATCCATATTTCAGCTAAACGCATGTAGTTTTAAACCAAACTAAGCTACGTTATTAATCTCGACAGCTTGAAAAATGGCTGCTAGAAACGTTAGAATGGCGAGTTTATTTCGTAGGTACAGGCTTTCAGAGCTGAGATTTTAAAGTGGGCAGCAACAATCATTGCATGCGCGCACGAGGTTCACACCTTTGCAAATGAAAAAAAAATTACTAACAATTATTCACCCACGCCAAGTTAGGCAAAAAAATATCACATCAATTTAATTATCGAGGATATAGATATAAAAAATGTACATGGATTACAACCAAAAACGTCAAGTGTGCCCTAAAAAAAGGGTTATAATGTTAGAAGTTTTACTTTACTTGTAAAAATGTACAAGGATTTTTAATTGAAATAAGCAAATGTCCATGTCAGAAAATTGCATCTGTTTAAGTGTTGTTGTTCTTTAACAATAATTTAATTGGCAAAGCACAACAGCACTTAAAGAAATACAATTTTCTCAATTGTTCATTTGATTGTTTCAATTAAAAATCATCATTTTTTATTGGTGTACATTTTAACAAAACGTCAATCACATAACCCTTTTTTAAGGCACACTTGACGTGTTTGTTTGTAGTTTATTTGTCCCTCACACAAAGCATAATCACACTGTTGTCCAAACAGTCGGAAGAAATAAGATGCAGCAGTTCTTCCGAATTAGACAGCCTACAATGAAATTTAAACAGCAAGTCGATGTATGATGAGTTCAAACCTTGTTCATCCTGTTGTTCTTGTTGCTGTTCTTTGGCATGTATTATACTGTCAATCCACGACTTGAAGGAACTAACCCTCATGAAAAAACCAGGGTATTTAAGCAATTGGTCATTAGTAGGTGGTTTGATGTCGTCATTTGATTCAATACCAGTGGTACTATTAAGTTCATCTGTAAGGCCGCACTCACTATCCCAGGAAACAATGCCTATTTGTACCCACTGGCCATCCTTGGAAATCATCAATGGGCCTCCAGAGTCACCCTGGAAAATGCCCACAATTAATAATGAAGTTCTAAATGTTGTAAAAGACATTATTCAGCTTTCACTACAGCCTAGAGTTACTACAGAGTCCACAAGTTGCAACCATGATCAGTAAGTTTACTTACTGATTGGTTTTATATTAATTTCACAAGTTGCGAAAAGTATTATGTACTTGCCATCAGGTAGTAAATTGCTCTAACGTTGCATGATAAGAAAGGTGTGGTTTTTTTAATCTGTTGAAAGTTTTACCTTACTTCTAGCTTCTTTGTGGTTCGGGTGGTTAAGGTTTAAAGCAGCTTTAAATTAGTACATTGCCTTGAGTGACATTTTAAATAGACTATTTCCCATCACTCCTCTAACTTAATGAGAAGTAGAATTGTAGGCACTTTTTTTTTTAAAAACAACGTAAGGTTAAGCGGTTATGGAAACAGCTGCCATCTTTGGTAATGCATTTGCCAAAGTTTATAATGTTTAGGTCACGGTTGTCATTGCAGCCTTTTGCACGAATATTTCGTTACACTCTACTGTGTATCTAAATCCTCAGTCTTTTACTGTACTGAAATTATTTAAAAAATAATAATAATAATAAAAGCGCAACAAGACTGATTTTAACGTGTGACCTTTCGCTTTGTGAGATAAATCGAAGCAAGCCTGTAGGCTAACTGGTCGATTATCAATAAATATGCCTGTATTGTACAAAAAGTGTTCTTCGTCAAAGTTTCAAAATTTTACAGAAAAATGAATGGCACAGGGTGGTTAATAAAAATGTAGACGATAAAGAAAAGTTATAAATGTTTTATTACTTGTGATTTTCATGTTCTGGTAAATCAGATGTGTTAAGAAAACATGAAATTATTGACATAACGTTGATTTTTAATTCGACGAGGTAAATGTGCACTCAAATTGCGCTCCCTTCAATTCAGTAGATGTTGCTATTCTACTAAGTGTGCAGTTGTTGTTGATTGCCTGAGAGTATCTTGCGTTACAGCTCAAATAACCGTGCGAATGCTGCGAATTTATTTACCAGTTGCAATATTGTATAGTTTCTGTTGGAACATAGAAGTTTGGAAATTGTTTATGAAACTTATGCTGCACCTTTGTTGCGTATTGTGTTGTTGTAAACGTTTTAACAATGAAAAACACTATGTTGAATAGTATATTGAACCACCATCTTTGGAATGCTGTGGGAGTGAAATTTGAAGAAATTTGAAGTTTGAAGTTTTGAAGTTTTGAAAATTGAAGTTTGAAAATTTGAAGTTTTCTTAACACGTCTGACTTATGAGAACATGGAAATATCATAATAAAACACTTACGATTTTTCTGTATCGTCTACATTTTTATTGACGACCCTGTATTAGGTTGAAAGCACGTAGCTTTTAAGCCTATTTAGATAAGAGAATTTCAAGAGACACTCAGAATAGCCACAGCAAATGAGCACTGATATACTAGATTAGTTGTACCAACTTAGACAAATATTAAAGACTTATAGTTAGCCTAACCGTTCCCACTCTAAAAACCGCATTTGTAAGCACTATAGTTATAACCGACATAGCAGTAAAAGAGCTGTTCTTTTGCAGTCATGCTGTAACAATACAGATGAAATCCATGCTATCTGTTTTAACTTACCACGCATGAATCGTTCCACTGTCTTCGAACGCAGATCAAATCATTGTCGATAGTTTGACTATAGTTGAAACTCTTCTTCAAATAATTTTCACATTCGTTGCTGTTCCATACTGTTTGTACAACTTCGTGAAGTATTGGATACGTTGGCAATTGTGCTGTTAGAAGTAAAACATAAATTGTATTCTATTAATTCTTGCTTAGTTTCTTTATGAGGTCTCAGTGAAATAATTAGACTATGTAACAAACAGACAGTTACATGCTCATTAATTTCTGCGTTCATTAATTATTTCTGTTCTGCAGATTCTATCAGTTCATGACAACTGTCTTGAGTATGGAGAGCGAAAGAAATAAATGCCGTACATGGAGAGTAATGCATGCATGGACAGTCATGCATGCATTACTGTGGACATTTGTGTCATACTGAGTTGGACTGAGCATGGATGAAATCGTCCCACTTGCATTCCTGTAATTCAGTTACATCTCTGGATCTTAACTCGATTGCTTGTAACACGAATCTTCTGACATTATAAACCAAAGTCTCATAGCAGAAATGAAGCAACCGTACCGACCCCCGGAAGGGGAACAATGAAAACGTGCGAGTTGTTCAATTCTTTGGCATGAAGTTGAAACTGGGACGTTGTTGCCCTGAAGAGAAGTTGAAAATGGCACATTGTTGCCTCGACTAACAATTTGCTCTAACAATTATCCTTCTAACTAAACACCGTGGTAATCTCAAGGGCAAGTATTACATGACGTCATGCACACTTCTTTTTCATACCGTACGCATCGCTTAAGCCATAGCGAAAGACTGGGAGGGGGGGGGAAGTGAGCTGTTACCATTAAGCATACGATTACGCATTAACTGAATCTAGAAGAGAACAAACAAACAAGCACGGAACCCGGGTGCCGGGAGCCGGGTATGTGTTCAACTACGTATAGCAAACAGGAGAAAGGGAAGGAAACCAAGAGGAGAGGAAGAGGACGGGATAAAAGGAGGAGAGGAGAGGGGAGGGAGAGGATTAGCGGAAAGGGGGAGTGTTACACAAACAAAAATCGACTGTTGCAGTGAACGATCAGGCAGCACCAAGCAAATACTGGGAAACAACCACGGGTCAAACAAATCCCCGGGCAAAGCCAGATACGATGCTGGTAGATATATAAATCTTCAACCATCATCCATTACCTAGTAATCCGATTTAGCCTCTCCTAGCTTCCAGAAAAAAATACACAGAGCATGAAAGTAGTTGCTTCCTTTCCTATTCTCCACACCACAAATGAAGGAATCTACTGGCCCAAACTTGACGGATTAAAAACATGTAATCTGCTACTGTTTTCGCCACACCTCACACGTATTCTTGGAAGAGCAGTAGGACCAACTTCAAATGCTCTTTTAGTTGCATGAATGACCACAAACGCTAAGGGCCAAAACCTGTGTACTGCATCAAAGTGTAGATTCTGATTTGTCCCAGCCTTCATGGCAAATAAACTCTTAATAACTGCAGGTAGTCGAATTCATTCAAAATACTCTTCCTAACCAGTTTTTGAATTTTCGTTTTTATATTTCTATATATTTCTGCATCAATGAAGACACACAAATAGAACATCATAGGTCATACAGGCTTGTCTTATTTCCAAATGCTTCCATTTATTTTGTGTTACGAATGTGTTTTGAGTCTTTTTCGAGTTCGTAGACACAACGAAACTTGTTTCGACCACGTAACTTACCACATAAATTTTGGTCAAGGTAGGTCATGTGATTGTCTGTCTGTTTGGCTAGTGCTTCCATAATGCTTGTCTTACGAGTTTGTTAGTTGATTACTTTATATTATTAGTCTGCATCTGTTGGAATCAAACTTTTTCATGAACCTTATCACAATAATTTTAACAAAAACAAGGATCACAAACAATGATTTCATCACTAAACATTTACTGTCTGGAACGCAAGACAAACCTATTTTGGAAGCAAGACTCTTTCCAAATACACTGATACAGCCGAAAATAGTGCAACTTTTCACGCACCATGTCTAATAAATTTAATATTCTATAATAATAAGTTCTATTCGGATTTAACTCACTTACGCATCTGAGTATGATAGCAAATTCGGCCTGCATCACGAGCTCACTCGGCTTTTGCTCATGGGATTAACTACACAATACGCTGTATTAACATTAATTGACAAATTCATGGTTCAACAGACCGAGACAACTTACAACAGTAGGTTGCAATAATAATGGTTTCTACTGAGCTCCATCTGACCCAAAATGATCAATAATATTTGATTGTACTAATAGTTGATTTGTAGTACAACAATCGACGTAAAGAGAACAGATACATCAATCTACGTTATATTGATATTTTGTTAAGATTGTGCCTAACTTGGCTCACGATGATCAACAACATCTAGGTTAGGAATTCTTGTACTTAGATTTGCCACAATAATGGATGATTGAGGAATCACCAATGTAATGAAAAAAATTCACGCAGGATAGAATTCCCTGACTATTCCCGCATTGCAGAGTTCGCTCATAGGAGGCCCCCCTTGAAAAATCTTGCTTGGCACTAAAATGGTACCACGTATGGGATTGCAGAGAGGAGCTTGGTGATGACTGTTTGCTCCTTAGAATGATATTTCAATGTATAGGACTGCTGTTGTTCATAGAAACAAAATGCACATAGCCATTGTTGCCAGTGTCATGTTGTTGGTTTGGATTGTCGAGCATTGTTTCAGTTTGATTGGAACTGAAATAATATTCTTGCCTCTGATTTCTTGATTGGTTATAATTTGGTAGGGTTGTTTTTCCCTAGAGTTGCCACAAGCATTTCTGATTTTACCCCGCGCAAAACAGCGTTGTGTAGACTTCATCTACAATGGAAGCAGTGTCCCCGTCTACATTGCAACAGGGTTTGTCTTTTCAATGGAGCTCGCATTAGAGCATGACTTGGTTTTCCCTTCCGAAACGCGTTTGGTTCTTGATAAGAATTTTGTGTATATCCAGTTGTCTTGACTAGCCCTACTGCAGCATAACGATGGACTTCCATGCTGCGCAGTGACTGAATCCGTCAAGGTGTACTGTTACTTAAGTCATCGGCCTCAGGTGAATGATGTGACTTCGTGATTCTAATCGTTTGTTGTTCAGCTGCTTGTACTCAGCTTGTCACCAAACCCAAGCAATTCTCAAGCGATTCAAGGACCACCAATTGTTTAAGCTTCATCATTTAACAATACTTTTTGTTCAACTCTTTGCTCATCTTAATTCCACCATAATCCAAATATTGTAATAATTGTAACAATACTTACTACCTATTTCACTATGGTTTGCTAATTGTTTATGGGCACCTGGCAACCAGGTTAACACTGGTTACCCAAATCTAACTTCTGGGCATTTCACCTTCGATTTCAGTGTTTACAGTAGCTAACAATTTCGTCCAATATAGGCTATCTAGAAACATTTTAATAAGATTTAATTCTCCCAATCTAAGCCTAGGCATATTTATTCACGACTTATTCAAGGTTTTTTTAATACATATGCTCTATGACATAACCAAAAGGTAGACGAGCAGATCATACATCCAATAAATTTGGACCTTATGGTTGGGTGGGTAGGGGGGGGGAGTTGAGACTTGATGGCGAATTGACAAATAGTTCCCTAGCGCTCCAACCTCAGTCACATTGCTGTGGTCAGGGTTGCCATTGTGGCACGCATTGCAGAGATGTTAAACAAACCCCAACTCTAGATTTTATCGTATATCTGTGCCTCCTGAGCAAATTTAAAATGTACTCCGAACCTTATGGCAGGGAAACGTCGAGTTAAATTGTTTTTCGTAATTATCAACAGTTCATTAGTCATTCTGTGGTAACATAGTCTGATCCACATACTTAAGTGGTGCATCGGCCGGGAATCGAACCCGGGTATACTTACTATATACCCGGCTATACTTACTCCATGATGAACTTCTCCATCCAACTTGCATCACTTCGTAGCCAGTATGATCCAACACTGAGTCATCCAAACATATGGGTTGTACGCTTTCACTGTAGTTTATCTTCATCGAGAGGCTTAGTATGGCGACATCCTTATGGTTTACATTTCTTATGTATTCTGGATGGATAGTGATGTTATTAATACCGACAGTGACAATCCCGGGATTGGTTTTTGCAAGAAAATTATAATCGCCGATCCGAATTGTTGCTTTGGGATGACCTGAACTTGAAAGGTTAAGTACCCGTAACCTAGAAAAAGAAAAACAAGAAAATGGTCTCATTCGTCTATTCAAAAGTAAGCATTAGTTCCTGCTAATTTTAAAGTAACAATTTCAAACATTTATTCTTCAATAACTATTTCATCAGTTGGGAGGAAATTTTTCCAAAACCTCCAACTGACAAAACCAACATTGTGCCAGAGTGTTAAACTTGTGTGTCATAACCGACTTTTGGAACTTTTTCCATTCGAACTTCTACCTCTCAGAACTAAAAAAGTATGTGATAATTTCTAAACTAAGTCTATTAGGTAGGAAGTGATCAGGAATACTGCCCTATACATATGAATGTGTGGTACAACAATCAATGTGCACAGCCTAAGAAAGTACACAACATATAAAACTTGCTCGACGTTTTGAGTTTGTTCCGACTCATTTTCAGGGCCTTAGGGCTTCGGGCAGATGACCAGGAGTGATTAACGCTCGTTAAACCCTTTGAACCCTTTGAAAAGCGGTGGCAGAGTTCAGCTAGTTGCCTGAAGAAGCTGATCTGGTCGATGACTAGAAAGAGGACATCAGCGATAGCTGTTCAATCAGTAAAATAGGTGCACATAATAAACAGGACTCTCCAGAAAACTAAAACCCTTTGTAGTTGATACAGGCTAGTCTGTCTAATTTCGGTCATAACCACTCCTTTCATGTGCCATGTTCGAATGCTTCCAGGTTCGATTTTATCCTGTCACAATCGATGCTGGTGCACTATGAGTGCCATTGCTTGTGTTCTGGTATGCATGCGGCATTGTGCATATTTCGTCTAATGAAAATTGTGTGTACATCCTGTTTGAACTTTTTAAAGCTTTCGGTAAAAAAAATATCCGTGTAATAAATAAGATGACAGAACCTGTACGGCTTTTAAGGGACAGTTTCTTGTCAAATTACGCATTCTTTTTATCAACACCGAGAACGCAATATTTAATTTGAATTTTAAACCACTATTCTTTTTGCTGTACCTACATGTTTTGATCAATTGCCAGAGACCTATGTTTCCACAGTGAAAGCATATACAAAAAACAAAAAATGGCGACTTAAACCTTATGAATATATTGCTTTCGTCCATCACGCAACTATTGCATGATAACTGCTTGAATTCCTCGAAATATTTTCGTGCTATAACTTTCCTGGTGGTACACAAACGTAAGTTCTTTCAATCCATCCTACTACTGTAACACTCGCAAACGACGTATCTGTCATACTACCAGACGCACATTCTCCACCATATAAAAATTTGCTTTCAACTGATTGGCCAAAAAATATTTAGGTACTGCGGGCAGCTTCCGTAAAGTCCTTTCAATACAACTGATGAGTGCACTGTGAGAGACAAGTCCTTTAACTTGCTGGACCCCTTCCGCTCCAAAAAAGTCTGATGTGAATAAAATTGCTATCAATTCAACAAGTTCCTTTACAATGTGTTATACTTACCCTAAAGCACAGCGGGCTGATGTTAATATGTGAGAGTCATCGATCAGTGTTCCTGCGCAGAAGATTCGACCGTCTACTATTATGGCAGCCTCAAAAGAGAAAAGAAAAAAGAATGCAATACGGTTCGAATGATTAAAGGCCAAATAAAGACATTTACACAGCCACTTTATATTAATGAGCCTTTTTAAACACTTAAGTACAGAACGAATAACTGAAAACCGTGCATACAGCATTTGCAGAGTACTACATTTTACAGTATTTACAGTATTACAGAGTATTACACTCAAGCATCGTAAAATTACACTGATCGAAGAGCTCCAAAGTGGACCATACTCAAGCATCTCCATAACAGTTCAACATATCGTACCAAATTAGATTAATAAAAATAAAAATTATTGGATAAAAAACGGCTGATTTACAAATAAGTTTACTTTTATTTATATTTATTTTTTATTTTTAATGTCCCTTAGTGATTATATTTATTCCCATTCTGTGTTGTTTAATTTTTATGAGTCTTTATTTCTTCTTCTTGAATGTAAAATTAATACCAAGTGTGAAGCCACACAAGTAGCCACACACTTATGGACCTTAGGCAACACTCTCTGAATATAGTTTCATTCTGATGATTTATAATTAGATTATATATGATATAATAATTATATAAGCGGTTAATGCCTAGTGGAGCCTGGGGTCGATGGTGGAGCTAGTAAAAAAAAATGAGTTGGTTACGTCAAAAATAACTCCGTCATATGTTTACCGCCAGCAACGTATTTGTCAGCCCACTCCGCCACTCCTCTTAATAAGTTTTGACGAATTATTTTTCTTCTTCATTTTTAACTTAATAACAACAAAAAGATGAAGTTTAGCACTCGTTAATATATTTTTAGTCGTTGTTAAAAGCGCCGGAGACGACATTCCTTGTGCAACCGTCACGACAGCTAGACCATTTAATGAGTCAGTCAGTTCCTTTAACTTGAATCCATAGAGCGATGGCTTTATTGCTTGACATAATCGATATCCTGGAATACTCAGCGAATTTTTAGAAGGCACAATTTTTAGGGAGAAACAAGGTAACCGCAAAACGTACCACAACGATGTAAACATGTTCACCAAAATCTAGCGAATAAATATCTTTTAAGATAAAACTGCACAGAGATGTGTTCTTCTGGTCTTTTGACTATAACTTTGGTAAATCGGTGTTTCACGCAAATAACTTCAAGAATCGAAATTTGAAGTACACGACGGGTTAATTGTCGCATTTAAAGTAATGCTGATGACAGGTTGGTGTAAAGGTTTATAGAGAAATTTCTGCGTAATCTCGATATTATTTCATTTTCAATGCAAGCATTGGTTTTGGAATTGTCTTATTTAATATTCGTGCATCTTCAATCTCGTCCTTGTCTATAGGCGACGCGACCTAACAATCATCGAAACATCGTCTTGCATTGTTTGAAATTGTAATTGTGCTTCATCTGTGCAATTACATTTTTAGTAATTAAAATTGTGTTTGCACAATACTAACCATCCATCTCCACAGGGTTTGGTCTTTGGTGAGAAAACCGGGTTCAACCTTAGGTGCTCCACAACCTAGTACGAAAAAAAAACACATCTTAGTAGTTACTTTTATTTAATAAAAAGAAAAGCAACAATTAGGAACTTACACGATACAAGAAGTATAAGAACTAATAAATTATTTTAGACCAACAAGTGTTTGAGGAAAAAAGAAGAAGCTTTAATTCATAGCTAATGTCTAGAAATAATAATTGCCGATTGAGCTAACATCACATGAAAATGTTGTTTTTTACACCTTATAAGCAGTACAAATATTTGCCAAGCAGGGAGCCGTAACCCGTTATATGACTGCGCAGAGCACTAATATATTCTCACACATTCCTCATTCGGTTCTAATAGAACGTTTTATTAGCTCCTGGTAATATATCTTCCGATAAAAGCTCCAGGCACAACATGCAGAAACGTTATGTTTCAGGAAAAAAAAGATTAATACCGTTTTCAAGCAGAAGAAAAGTTTTTCCAGAAACACCACTTAAATATTTGTAGTACTTATTTCTCCTTTGGTTCGTTTTAGTTAAAGTTATTTCAGGTTTTTGTTACATTTTATTTTTTTCTAGTAACACAAAGCGTTAGTGGATGGACACGTTGAGGTGGGTTTAACAGGAGCACAGGAACTAATAAAACATTCTATTAGAATCGAATAAGGAATGTGTGAGACTATTAGCACTCTGCGCAGTCATATAACGGATGAAAAAATTGGTCATTTTTATCGTGGGAAACCTGTGGCCAACCTGTTTCGCCCACTACCCTTTCTAGCTTCCCATCTTAACAGGAAAAAAGTAAGTGATCGGATCAAACTGAATTCCTTACGGCAGTTTTTTCTAACTAACAACAATGTCAGTGTTGGTTGCAGAGGATATTTACGATATTTTTTCCTCTAAATGTCAACATATTTCACTGAATTCCTGAAAGAAAACTACTAACTATACAACAAACCGTGAAATGTGATAACAGCATTTGTATGCCTGTATACTTCTACCACAAGGTAGAAAAATCTTTCGAATAATGTATTTACACTTCATAACACTATAAAGATATGGTTATAGCGACCTAAACTGTGATAAATTTTGGGTGAAATGGCTGAAGTAAACACCTCATATCTTCACGCCGTTCGTAGAAATTGAAGCTTTTATTGTATGACGACGTCTTAGATTATTTAATTTGTTAGGCTTGGTGAAAGATAAAACTGCAACAAAGCCCATGCTGACTAAATCTGTTTGAAGACAGTGCTTTATTAACAAATGATGTCTAGTTTACGGGATCCCTTAGCCTGCATATTGGATCATAGCTAAACAAACAAAACATGGTCGATGTTATCTTGTAGGACCAAATCAACAATAGATCGAATTTCGTAAATGACTGATGTAAACACGCACCTTTAAAGACGGGTGTCACGTATAATTGCGACAAACGTTTGCAGAATGAGGGTCTATAGCATGAGAGGTAAGTTACAGTCAGAGAACATAATGAACTTTGCAACAACTCCTCCTGAGGTTTTAAGTAGCCAGCCTAAGGTACTGTAGCTGTTTGCACAATTCAGGCCTAAGTGACGACTGATCGGAGTTTCGACCTCGGGACTGCATGTGTGCAAGCTTAACTCATGAAAATCAAATCCCTATACTCCGAGGATGATTGGTTACCCATGCATCCAACCAGGACTTTTACAAGTACATGGGTACTGGGTAATGCAGGCGCAATCGACCAAATGTTCCTGTTCAGAGTTACAGCCGGGAACTCGACGCCTGTCTTGGCTTGGATAGTGCGAGCGGCTGGTTTCCCGTGTAACGCAATATGTATGACAAATCAGTGTAATTTGCTAAAGGATGTTATGTGCTTAGTGGTCTCATTGATGATTAATCAACCTGAGCGTATAACTTTACGCAAAACCACAACGTTAATACGTTGCATTCAAGGGCATACTTTATTTACAGTAAAACACTGTAAATACAGACCAAACATATATTGTAGGACTCACCTGGTTCTTGAAGGGAAGGTGTTGCAGGTGATGTAGATGTTGGAAGCTGAGGAACAGAATTTACCACTATCTTCTCTTGCTGATCCACTTTGTTACCTTAATGATTATAAATTAACCAAGTAAAGAAACAGAATAGTTATTCAGACAATGATCAAATTTAGAAAGCCACAGTAGGCGTATGGAATAACCGGAATTACAGTCTTAACAAAATAGTTTTGGGTACTTTTATTGTCACGGCTTTTTACACGCGTAGACTTGGTTCCAATCAAATCATTTTACAATAGAAATCCAGATTTAACTTATAATTTTTTTACAGCTTTAATATTATTTCTTCTCTTAAGAACTCTGGTTCCAATTTTCCAATATTTGTTCATGTTGCTTGGATGGGTTGGTATAGGTTCCTTGAATGAGTTTGTTACTGAAAATTAGCATTACAAATTTTTGTTACGCAAGTTGATTTAAAAGTGTCTGTGCAGGGCCAGCATCTTGCTACAAAACTGAATAACGACTGGATTTCAACATGGTGAGCGACCTTGACATATCCCATAAGATGATTGGCGTAAATTGTCAAGTTGTAGAAACAAAGCTCAACGCAAAAACTGAAGCAAATTCGAAGCAAAGTCAGAAGTATAAAATGCACTGCATCGCAATTGGACCATGCAGCAAATTAAACCGCCCAACACACAACAATCCATAAAGAGATAAGAATGAACAAGTCGCAATACTTCATATTAAACAAACGGGCGGCATGTAACTTGAATTGAGTTGACTACCAGTAGTAAAACTAAATGGCACTTTCTTTTTTTTAAATGTTTTATTATCAGTTGCAAGGAGTTACTTTTGTGTCATTCATTGTTGGTCATATGAAAAATACTTCTCGTATTTATCGTATTTATCGTATATATATATATATATATATATATCGTATTTCCTTTGTGAAAATTTTTTGCCGTTTTTGAAAACATTGGTGACCAACGGAGGGCCGTCAAAAATGTATGTCAATTATCTTGCCTCGTGTCGTTAAAGACATTAAAGTTATGTTGTTTTATGAGTTTGTCGTGGTTAGTACACACAATGAAGCACGTCCCGAAGGGGTCTTTACAAGATGGCGCCCAAAATAACAGCTTACGTTTTGCAACGAAATTACTTGATTTCAAACGAAGAAATCTGTTGGTTTAATATTTTATTGCACATTTCGTATGTTACATTCCTATTTAAGAATTTTACTACATAACGTTACCCATACATTAAAAATACAAACATAATATAATTAAGATGATATAAATTCGTTGCAATGGTTCGAAAGATCTCGTATTCTTATCACATGACTCATTGATGTCGCACGAATTACCTTCGTTATACTGCAGCAGCTCTTCTTCATCATCATCGGCTTCCATATTGGAGCAGATATGCAGTTTAAAGACGGCCATGCATTTAAGGTTTTTCAAGATATACGAGTAGCCTAATGGTCGGCAAGATTGAGTGCATTTGCAGGACATCAGAGACAGTACGACCTGCGATATGCAAATGTCCTTCTTTTGTAGCCCACCCATGACATGAATTTGGGTTCAATACATCAGAAAAACTCTCTATGTACCTTCTCCAGACACCATCTGGATATTGTGTTCAAAGAGGGGGCTTAAGAAAAACCCACGTCTCCTTGCAAGAAAGATATGATACCGCAATTCGTTTACGTTACTAACTTTTGTATTGCTGAAATACAAATGACAAGCAAACTCTTGTATGGGTGATGGATACATCTTTTGAGAAGCGAGTGGAGGCGAATGCATTCCTGAATTTCTGCATAGAGCAGAAAAGCCAAAAGTGCACAATATCAACACTACCTGACGTTTCGAGCTGACGCCAGCTCATTATCAAGGGAATAAAACATACACTTAAAACTGCATAAAGGCACAAACAAGCAGCAGAATGCAGACAAAACTGCCTTAGTCAAAACCACAATTCGAACAAAGTAAAAAGAAGAATTTAAAATTAAAATATTAAAAAATTAATAATCAGGAAGAGGAGGGTGACCTCTTTGTGCTGAAAGCCCAAGAAGAAATGGCGATCATTGAGTGTAGTCATCGTTTTGTTCACTTTTCCCTGGTAGTGATAACTTCATACAGTAATATCAATATCCTCTGGTGTCGAAATTTGGTAATTGAGAACTCTCTGAGGAGTGCTAAGTAATCTTTAAATTTGTTGTACTGCCACTCAATATCTTAAACTGTCACTCCAAAAGAAATTGGAGCCTGACTTCAAGCTTCCTGCACACCTCCAAAGAAACATCGTGTAACAAATTCCTTGTGAAAATAAATCATGCGGCACCACCTATATTGGACACAGTGAGCAAAGGCTGATAGAACGATTAAGATCCCACAAATCGAACTTCAAACTGCGTGACAACAACTCTTTACTTCAGCGTTAAAAAAACGGGTCACAAACTTAACATTTCGAACTCTAAGATTCTTTTCTAAATACCGCATATTCTTACAAGGGAACTCTGTGCATCGCTTTGCACGACCCATCTGTTCATTATCATCAATTCCCTAATGGCAATAAATTTAAAGAGTACTTCGCACTCCTTAGAGAGTTCTCAGTTACCAAATTTCGTCACCAGAGTACCATTGATATTACTGCTTAAAGCCATCACCACCAGGAAAAAGTGAACAAAACCCTGACTGCACTCAATAGTCGCCACTTCTTCTTGTGCTTTCAGCACAAACAGGTTACTCTCCTCTTCCTGCTTTTTAAATTTTAAATTCCTCTTTTGACTTTGTTCGTACTGTGGTTTAAACGTAGGCCGTTTTGCCTACATTCTGCTTCGTGTTTGTACTCTTATGTAATGTTAAGTGTTTGTTTTATTCCCTTGATAATGAGCTGGGGTTAGCTCGAAACGTCGGGTAATATTGATATTGTGCACTTTTGGCTTCACTGCTGCGTATACTCAGTTCCAGTGCTTACATTTTTCTTCCTGAACTTCTGACGTCTTCAGTTCCTAAATTTTTCCTTAACCGTCCAGCTCGTTCACCGTGTCTCATCCCACTCAAGGATGAACTCTTAAGAGCTCTGAGAACATTTCCTTCCCATACCTGCAACCATTTTAGTTTTATCAACAAGTTCGGCATGAGCCTTTGTGCCCCGCCGAATTAAGATTCTGCTCTGTGAGGAGCAAGGCATGTGAGGAAAACGTTGGTGTCATCCACAATGCACAAAATATTTGGATAGTTTTCTGTGGCATCTTTGCATGGAGTAGTATCTGCATATCCACTGGTTATGTTCTTAGTTTGTTGTGAGAGCATCTATCTTTTGCATTCTTCTATACTATTAAGTTTAAAGCAGTGTGCACCAAAAGTGACAAACGCAACTCTTTCATGAAGCTTTTGCTTCTTTTCTGTTTTTTCCATCTTTCAGCTAGGTTAGCTTGTTTGGTTAGCTTGTTTCTTGTTTCTGTTGACGCCAACAGTTGATTTCATTTCTTGATTACGTGGGCTGTCAGATTTCACTGACCGTGACCCGTGCTATAGAGTTCAACAGAGACAAAAAACAAGCTAACCAAATTCCTGACCGTTAAAAACCCACAAAACGTTATACTACTTCCTCCAAACACCCGAGATAAAGGTAACTAACACAGATTTTTGGGCTCACTGTTGGATGGTATCTTGAATGCTTTCCTACAAATTTTCACTTAAACTGGCTTACCGAAAATTTCAACACAGAAATTTCATTAGAAATAACTTTACTGCGAAGTATGTTTCATCTTGGACCAGCAGTTTCTGGAATATAGGCCTCATTTCAGGTTTGGGTTAAAAGGGCGGCCATTTTTTCAAGATGGGCGAAAAACACGTATTTAGCTGAGAATCTGATATAGCCTTGTAGTTCCTTGTAACTCGCAAAAAGGAGAATTCCACAACCAAAGTGCCGTTTGGTCAAATCTAATGGTAGTGACATCTTGACTGGTATTGGCAGCCGAAATGTACGTAGTAAACTTCACTACGCTACTATCAATTAAGTCTGCAAATTGTGTTACAGTGTATTTTACATCGCTGTCTTTGGTCGCTGGTAAATCCTAAAATTCTCATCCGAGTTTTATTTGTTTATTGCTTTGATGTATGTTGCCGGTTTGCTACGATTTTCTAATTTACACAAATGGCAAGTAGTTAGGTAAGTATTGTGATGACCTTGATGGGGTATGTCCAGGTCACCAAGCCTTATGTGTTCAAATATATCTATGCCCACTATATACTGGAATCCAGTTGTTATCAGCTAAAGTCATTGTAAATAGATGCTGGCTCTGGACATGGACTTATGAATCTCCCACCTACGAATTAAACCCACAAATGTCATGGTGGAGAAAATTGTACGTGATGAAACAGAATTGCACTCTTCAACACGATGTAGGTGACAGTGTTCGTCAATGCGTCTTGGATCATCAGGTCAACTTCTTACAGGAGGCCAAAAAATTAAAGTAAAACATGACAAATGGGGGAGGGGGGGGGGGCTAAAGACGAAATAACGGCTGGGCTGTTGCCGATCACTCAAGTTCGGGCCAGAAATGGAGATGTTTGCTCTGTGTGCCTATATTCAGTATATTTGCCTCCTGCAGAAGTTGCTCTGAATGTTAATGAAATACTGAGAAACATTTTCACCTCTTGTGTGGGTGAGTGCAATTCTTGGCTACCTGTACGTGTACCTGCGAAATAACACAGAAAAAAGTATTAATAATTTTTAAAACCCTTTTTTTTAATTTTTTCTTTTACCCATGAGTTTTATCTACCTTAAATTTGCTTTAACAAAATTTCTGTGTTACATAAAAGCTTAATAAAGGGAAGTAGCTCATGCAGGAATTTAAAAATCAAGTGAAATATGAAATTCATCGCTTAAAATCTTTCCGTGTTCTGTCCAACAAACAACGTAAAATCGTAGATGTTTACAAAATAGATACTTATAGTAAAACTCGAAGTGAAGCAGCCGTTCCAGTTACTTAAATTATTGGCAGGCCTGCTTCGTACTGAAAGTGAAAGTGAAAGTATTACTAAAAGTGCATGTCTTCTTGAGCGTTAATTTACTATAGGTTAATCTAACGCTTACAGAGTGTATACTAAAAACATAACATTAAAAAAGTTAATTTGTAAACCAGAAACGTAATGCTTTTATACCCCTTGATGGCCCTCACACGATACTGAAAATAATAATAATAATAACACTTTAACCATCATGAAAAGATAGTATGGAATACGGATAGGCGATAAGCCAACTAAAACCGCTCCTGCACAATTTATAATGATATTGTCGCTTCAAGAACTGTGTAAGAGGGACTTTGTCAAGGGCTATAGTTTAAAGGCTTCCACTGAGACTGCACAAACCGCAACATCAGAAAGCGAGTCCGGCGACGAAATAAGCAAGTCCAGTGACGAAAACCTTGCTTTCTGAGGGTTTCCTGGGAACTCGACCAAAGAGCAAAACACAGCTAACTGATAGCATCTGGCCTCCAAGCTAAGAGGACCCGAGATAGAATCACATCACCAGACTATGCACAAATTGGACAACGAAACAGATACGTGGTCTTTGGAGTGGTTTTAATGGGGCTAACATTTTATAAAAGTTGAAAATCACAACAGCAAACTCTCCTCATTCATTTTTTTTATTAATTACATATAATCAGAAATGTGATCCACTTCACCTATTAATAATAATAATAAAGTAGCACTTATACTGCATGTAGAAATAAAAAACCAAAAAAGTGTATAAGTTTAGCACTGAACACCCAATATTTGGGTTCACATTACAATCATGATAATTAAATAAAAAAAACTTTTTACCCTAAAATCTTTTAGACTTTTTTTCTGTAATCTGAAATGGTTCTGTCGTGAGCCGAAACGTTGTGTGTTTCTGTGTTTAACTTGTGCACTTATTTTGGGCTTTTTTTTCTACATTTCACCGTATTAAAATAATATATCAGTCTTTGTACAAATAACAAAAATTCTGCAATCACACCACAGATATTACTCAGTTTAATTATGCTTCTTATGTTAGCATGTCTCGTGCTTTTCTACCGTGTAGTGCTTGATTATGTCCGGAAAATTTCCTGATTTCATTAATCCATTCCTTGAACGCATTGATTCGTGTGAAGACTCCGGGTTGCTGGGAATGGCCACATTGCATGCCCCAAGAGACAATTCCGATTTGGACAAATTTACCGTTCTTGAACTTCATCAACGGTCCTCCCGAATCACCCTATGAAAAAGTAACACAATAGATGAGTAATTAAATTATGTTTCGGCACACGCATGAGTTTGGACCACTAGTAGATAATATATATATACTTAAAAGGTCCCAAAGGTTCAGTTAGGCATCTGTCAATTAATTGCCATTCCTCTTTTGATTTGCCAGGGTTTGTTTTCAACTGCTATTCTGATGAAGACTCGGCCAACCCAAATGATCCAATTATTAAATCTTTATTAAATTAAATAATTTGAGGTATGTCCGGACGTTCACTCGGAAATTATTTTTTGAATAAGCCATCATTAACTTGCATTGAGGGTTTATAGACTAAAATGAATGGTGGCGGAGAATGCTTTTTTGATTGACTTCTTACAGCTTTTATTCGTTTATTTTCGGAACATATTTGTGCATTCTTTTTTCAAAATTTAAAGTGTTAGGCATAAATAAATATCGTTCCTTGCAGCAACACCATCTCATTCATAGAACAAAAATTACACTCACAGCTTACGTCGTGCTTATCATTTGGTTTGCATTATAAAACCGGTAAGAGAAACCACGAGCGGCCATGGTTAGATAATTTCTCATAAACCACTGAATTATGCTACCCCAACAGTACATGTGTGATCCTACTCTTGATTCCTCTTTATCTATTTTGTTAGATATAATGGTTCTCCTGCTGAGGATAGCAATCTTGCGAATGATCATATACTGTAGAACATCGAACAATGATGTTCCATGTATATTCCACAGCTGTAACATCTTAAAATACTAGTCAATGTTATGACTGAGTCGTTTTAGGCTTCACACAAACTAACAATTTGTAAACAATGATAGGCCCATTAGAAAATAAGTGCGAAAACTAGGAAAAGGACGACATTCCGCAAATACTTTATTGTTGCCAGTCATTTCTGTAGCAAACTAACGATTGATCAACACTACTCTTCCCCCTACCATCGACAACAAGGCAAGCATCCATATGAGCTGATACTCCAAGCAATACACTATTAACCAGTAAAAAGCAAAAACTGTGTAAATTGTGAAGGAGGTCAACTGTATGAAGAGGGGACCTAAATAAATATTAAAAAATAAGCGTATAAAATACGGATGTAAACCTTAAAAAACATAAAGCCCTAAAGGAAAAGATATTAGAAAAAGACATGTAAGCCATCAGCGTCGCACTAATACGTGTAAA